>CM052363.1:9472826-9620293 GCA_028551485.1 Casuarina cunninghamiana | reverse complement strand
CGATCAGGGCGGGCGAGCTGGGGGGGCGAGCTGGGGGGCGATCTGTGCGGGCGAGCTGGGGGGGCGAGCTCACAAGCTTGTGAGCTTTGAATCCTCCAGATTAGCCTTCCACTAAACCCCTGATATTTTAAACATCTCGTTCTTTGTGATTTCATTGTTTTAGTAAAATATATCATGCTTTTTGGCGTCTTTGCCTTCACAATCATTCCTTGTTCTTTCTTTCTTCATCCCCACATTTTTCTTTCCTATCCGTGTTGTTTTATTACCATAATCCCATTGTTTTTCCTTTGTCTATCTATATAGAAGTCCCTTCTCTCTCAGCACCTTTGTCCACACGGACAGATAACCACTTCATCGCTCCTCTTTGTTTTTTCCACCTTGGAATTACTCAAATATTCTCTCTCTCCTTGTCTCACGAAAAAGTCCAAATTGAGGAAGTACCAGAGAAACAGAAAATGGATAAAAAGAAACGTCTCTTTTCCTTTATTAGTTCAATCCATCTTACGTACAAAACATGACTATACATATCTATTAACAAAAAACAGTATTTAGAGGAAGACGTGGCTTGGTGGCCTAGTGTGTATAAGATGGGAGCAAGATAAACGTGCATTAAGGTACTTTAAATTAACAAAAACTTGTGCTATCCAAAATGAAAACAAATTATTAATTATGCTGCCTACAATTATTGATCAAGATAAACGTGCATTAAGGCAGCATATCAACGATTTCCCATGCTGTAGCGAGAAGACGTTGAGTAAAATAAACGTCCATTTAATATGGCTGACTAGGAATAATGTCCTATACTTGCACCAGCGGTGCTCCTTATTGCTTTTCATTGGAGCGGTGATTTCAAATGTTTGGTTGCTGATGGGTAGCTTCAAAGGTGCAAAATTCACCTCCATGATAAATTGTTCTCGATTACAAGCTTTGCATATCTCTATCTTTGTCCCTCCCACCATGCAGGGTAAGATGGTTCATTGGAAATTTTTGTCTCCAGGTGTGTTGAAGTTGAATACAGATATCTCTTGCATTAATTGTGTATGCAGGGGGAGGAATGGTTCAAGACTATCATAATAGTGTGCGCCTAGTGCATACAGTAAATTTGGGAGATGGTGGTACTACTAAGGCTAAGGTTTTGGCATTACTAGAAGGTTTAAAGCTTTGTTAA
Source organism: Casuarina cunninghamiana (assembly GCA_028551485.1). NCBI lineage: Eukaryota > Viridiplantae > Streptophyta > Magnoliopsida > Fagales > Casuarinaceae > Casuarina > Casuarina cunninghamiana. Next base: position 9,619,125 of record CM052363.1, on the reverse strand, counting down.
CAAAAAGAAATAGTTTTCTTAGAAATCAAAGCTAACTTCTAATTTATGATTTAGTGTCTTAAAAGATTATTTTCAAATCCTTGGAAGTTGGCTTATGAGTTGTGCCAATGTATAGGTTATATCAATCCTAATGTTTAGGTTTCACATGTTTTTAGGAAGCTAATTTCTTGGTTAATAGATTAGCAAATTTTAAGCATTTTGTTTCATGCCTCGTAAGTTGTTGTTGCATAAGCAATCCTCACAAATAATGCTTCTATCATAGGACCTTTTCTATCATGGATGAACAAAGGTAAAGGAATAGGGTTCAAAGGCAATAAATTGAATAGATGTTTGGTAAACCCTAAATGGTTGCAAAGTAATATGGATTTCTCCATTGAATTTAGTACTTTTGGATTGTCATATCACAGTCCTTGCACTATCAAGGTGGGCAATAATAGACCAAGACAGAAAAGGGTTGAGGGCACTAGTGAAGAATATTTATGACTTCTGGCCAAACAACCCCCAATTTATGACAATAGTGAAGAATATTTGGCAACAAAGGGTTGAGGGCACTATAATGTACAGAATAATGGTAAAGTTGAAGAAAATGAAAAAATAGTTGGAAAAGCTAAATAAAGAGGAATTTGGAGAATTACCAAGGAAAATAGAGGTAGCAAGGAAGCAGCTACAAATAGCACAAGGAAAGTTTTTTGATGACCTTTCAAATACCCAATTGCGCAATGAAGAATAGGAATGGTTAGAAAAGTTACTAATACATAGCAAGCATGAAGAAATACTTCTGAAGCAAAAATCAATGAATACTTGGCTGAAAGAGGGAGATTATAACAGTGAAGTCTTTTTTAGAAGCATGATAAAAAGGAGAGCAAAAAACCACATTGTCAAGTTAGAAATAGATGATGGGCAACTTACTAAAGATCTTGAAATGATAAAGAACAAAATTCTAAGTTACTATCAAAACTTGCTGGGGAAGGCAAACCAATTTCAACCATCAGAAACAAAATTAAGAGAGTTATTTCCCACGGAAATTCCAAAAGAGACAAAAAGAAGCCTTATAGCAAATGTTCAATGAAAAGATATACAAAAGGTCCTTAATACTTATGGTGATTACAAAGCTCCAGGTCCTAATGGATATAATAGCTTCTTCTTCAAGAAAGGTTGAAGTATTATAAAGAATGACATAGAAGATGCAGTTATAGCTTTCTTTCAGAGGAGATAACTACTATGAAGCATAAATTCAACAGTAATCTCCCTTGTCCGTAAGAAAATTAATGCTACTAATATGAAAGATTTTAGACCAATCTCTTGTTGCAATGTGTTGTACAAGATCATATCTAAAATTGTGGTAGAAAAATTAAGTCTAGCTTTGCCTCATTTCATACATCCTTGTCAAACAGCTTTTATGCTAGGAAGGAACATTAAAGAAAATATTTTGTTATGTCAAGAGTTAATCCATAATTACCACAAAGATATTCATGGGAAAAGGGTGGCAATTAAGGTTGATATTATGAAAGCATATGATTCAATAGACTGGAATGCAATCTTAAATACTCTGAAAGTTTTGAAGTTCCTAGACAAATTTAGAGTGCTGATTGAAAGCTGCATCACTACTGTTGGATATTCTGTGAACATCAATGACTCTCATACAGGTTTTTTTAAGGGGGCAAAGGGACTTAGACAAGGAGACCCTCTCTCTCCTTTTCTCTTTGTTATTGTGATGGAAATTCTTAACAGAATTATACAAAAGAAAGTATCTTCTGGAAGGTTTAAATTTCACTGGAAATGTGCTAAAGAGAAGATCACTCATCTATGCTTTGCTGATGATCTCTTTTTGTTTGCTCATGGAGATATTGAGTCTATATTGTGTTTACTAGATGCTATGCAAGAGTTTAAAGATATAACAGGTCTGAAGATGCATCCAGAAAAGTGTCAAATTTTCTTTTCAGGCTTGTCTGAACAGGAAAAGGCTCTAATACTTGATCATATTCCTATCCAAAAAGGCTAACTTCTCATAAAATACTTAGGAGTTCCATTGATTACTAAAAGACTCTCCAACCTAGATTGTACTATCCTGATAGAAAAGATATTGAGAAGAATTGAAGGTTGGGAGTCTAAGCATATTAGTTATGGGGGGAGACTATAACTAGCAAAAAGTATTCTGTTCTCATTACAAACATATTGGATGCAAATTTTTCTATTGTTAAAACAGACTCTTTATGAAATTGAAAAAAGGATTAGAACTTTCCTTTAGATAGGTAAATCTAATGGACGATGTGTAGGGAAAATGGCATGGAAAGAAGTTTGTTGGCCTAAAATTTCTGGAGGACTAGGTTTGATAGACATTCATACTTGGAATAAGGCGGCAATTGGAAAACTCTTATGGTCTCTTGTGCACCCCAACTCAAACTCTTTATGGGTTAAATGGATGATAACAGAAAATTTGAAGGAAAGGAATATATTAGAAGTTGAAATAAAAGGATTACTAGCTTAGAGTTTTAGGAATATTTTACAAGTAAAAAGTGAACTCACACAATTAGTGACAAACTCATAATACAATATTGCCAAAAGTTATATAGCACTAAGAGAGAATAGAGAAGATACTAAATGGGCAACACTTGTCTAGAAAGAAGGAGTACTAAAGTATAATTTTATCTGCTGGATCACTTTGAAAGACAAACTATCCACAGCAGATCGGGTGGCTAAATGGAATAGTTCAGTGGATCTACAATGCAACCTCTGCCAACAATAAGAAAAATCACAGGAACATTTATTTTTTAAGTACAGGTACACAAACTACATCTGGAAGGCTTTGTTAGGCATGAATGGATTAACTAGAAGAATTGAACACTAGAGAGCTAAATATATGTTGGATGATCAAGACTGTTAAGAGGAAGAGCTTTGCAGCAACTTTGCTTAGTATATCTTTGAAGGTTGAAGAAGATTCAGCGATACAAGTCTAGATAACTCAATCATTATTGCTAAAATCAAGAAGGATGTGAGAGGGAAGATTTCCTCTACCAGAGGAGTCAAGCTTACAAATTGTAATAAATTTTTACAAGAGCTTTGGAATTTGCCAAGTGCAATATTTGAGCTTAGATGATGATATTTTGTAATTGAACAATCTTGTAAATTTTTTTACGAGTGATATATAATTTGACCTTTCACCAAAAAAAAAAAAACAATAATGCTTTTACCATTGCTAACTAGATGGCTATCACAGACTTCAAATGATGCTCATTATGCCTTTTGTATCTCTCCTTTGTAACAAGTGACAAGCATTCTTTGTCTACAAATTTTAGGGCTCTCCCTTATAAATCAAATCCAACACTCTTAGTAGCTTTAAGTATGTAGCCATATGTGTGGACCAATAAAGATAATTTTTATAGTTAAATATGGGCAACGGTAGTTGAGAGTTGGGAAATAATTGGCATAAACAATGAAGAGGGTGATACCATATCAAAGAAAAAAGCTTTAAGAAGGAAAAACTTGTTTTGAGTTGCAAATGAAATAAGAAAAGTAAGGTTCTCTAATAACATTGTAAACTTTCACGAGTAGTTTGCAATGTATGATTGGTGAAATATAAAGAACATGAGACAAGTAGACTTGGATAACAAAGAAATACGATGACAAGAAACACATCAACAACAATAGTTCTAACAACTCATTATTGTCAAACATTTGAGCTACTTTTAAATGGAGACTTTAATATTCAAAACAACACGCAAACCACTCTAATACTACCAAAACCCATTACTAAGCATGGGTTGGGATCTCTTGATCTACAATGTCGGATGGTAGCAATTTAGGTTTCATCAATAAATGCTCAACTTTAGCTTTTGGTTACAAGTGAATGAGGATGACAAGTTGGTTGCGTATGATGCCTTTCTTTTGCATCAATTTCTCGATATTTTTCCAAGATTTACATGGAGAGGATCTCAAGGAAACTATTAGTCATTGAGGGACCCCTTTGAGTATTATTTTTATTAGTTTAAGTAGTTTAGACTTGATTATGGTCAAAGCCTTTAGAGGCCAATGATTCAATTAACATTAAAAAGTAATTAGGATTTGGGTTTTGCATGAAACTATGGAGCTTTTTTCTTTTTAGTTTGCATTAATAAAAAGTAGTGTATAAAAGTATAAAGGCATACCCTAACATTACAAGAATTACAAAAACTGCAAAAAGATAAAAATTGAAAACCTTCAAATCTCACTTAAAATGACATTTCTCCATGAGAATTTTCTATTTTGAAATAAGGAAGTTCTTTGATAACTCTATTTTTATAGAGTTATTTTACCTATTTTTAGGCAATAAATAATACAATGCTTACGAAAAAATATTTGAATTCTTCTTTATTTACTTGAATTTGTCTTGTTTTTGTAACATAAAGAGGCATGGAAAACCTGATGTTTATTATATGGCAAAATATGGTCAAAATATCAAGATCAAGAAAATCAAGATAGTCTTGGGCTTTGGATAATTGTTATTAGATTTTCCATTGTTGTTGGGTTTTCTAAATAATTAGAAAACCTAGTCATGTTAGGAGTCCAAAGCCCAATTAATATAAGAGTTCAAGATCCAATTGTCTTGGGTATCCAAAACCCACTTATATTAGGATAGGAGGTAGGTCTAAACCTAAACCTTATTTAAGCAAACAAAATAAGTAAAAAGAGGGGAGGAGGAAATTGAGCACAACTCAAAAGAAAGGCCAAGAATTCAAGGTTTTCTTGAAGAGAAGACAAAAAGGGTGATAGACTTCTTATTCTTGGATTTAAGATGCCTTCTTTATTTTCTATTATTATTCTTCCTCATTATTTCTTTATGCTTTAGTTTACTTTTGTTAGAGTTATGATGTAACCTAATTATGATAGTATGAATCTTATGATTGTTGCGTTTTGCAACACATTTTGTTTATGTGAAGTTGCATATTGCTATGTTTAATACTTTTAAATGATTAACTACCATTTAAATGATTTGATTTGCATATTTGAGACTAACAAGAAATGATATGTAATTGCTTATTGTAATATGAAATAATAAATTAAATATGGATAGACATATACCATATTGTTTATGTGGTTTTTAGTGTAAACTGGGAATGTTCATAGATCCTAATACATTTGGTTTATTTCAATTCACATATAGAGATACAATGAATTAATGAGCTAAGTAGATTTGCTATACCTACTTAGCTCATTAGGAAGTTCTATCATCACATAAATATTGTCCCTCTTGTAAGCATAAATAATCAATATTAATATCTAATAGTTATGGTGAAATCATATGCTCTAACATATTTTGTGTATTTTGTTTTCTTAAATTTAGTTAATTAATCTATCATCTATCATTTGGGTTTACTAGAAAAATTCTAAGAATTGTTCACCGTTAGTAATTAGTTGGTTTAGTAATCACCAATTTCTATAGGACGATATATTACTCATCATTATATTACTTGTTTGACATGTTCACTTGCATCTAAATTTCATTGAACACTCTTCCTTGTATAATTTTCCTTACTTTAGCCAACAGGATTGGAATGTTAATTGTTCTATTCTTAAATCATCTTTTTTTTCGTTTTGCCCATACACAATAAATGCAAGCTAAAAAAGATACCTTAATAAGCTTTGCAACCAAATCCTTTCCTTTAGTTGGTTTAATCATCTATTGCCCTTTTTCATTCCATCTTCCAATATGACATCAAATTCCATTCTAAGTAAGAATAGTCTTCCAAAGCATTACTGTCCATGAACATTAAATAAAAAATAAAATAAAAAACATACTCCTATTCTCAACCTATGATTGACAAAAGTTACAGTAAAAGTTAACTGAAAGAAACCATCATACCATTCTTTCTAGTGTACAAAATCAATCTTGACAAACTAGCAATTCAATAAAATTATGATTGCGGATGCCACTAGTCCAAATTAGGACGTATCAAATCTATTTTTTCATTAATTGGTTGAAGATCTTAATAAATTTATTTGCTGTAATAGGTAGACCTATAAAGAGCCAAGGTAAATATGGGCCTTAGTTTGAAAAGATATCTCAAATTCCATGCTATAAAACCTTTGATATCAAGCTACATTAATGACGTTCTCTTAAATTTTGTATTATAGATCCACTTACTCCATAATAAATCATCTAAAAGATTAATGAGATTCTAAAGCATACATCCTAAAAGGATTTTATTTCAAAGTTTAAGGTTCAGCAACCCCAATCCCCCTTCCTTCTTTGATGAGCAAATTATTTGCCAAATATCTTTGTGAGAACATTATGTATCCGTACTACTTGCCTATAGAAAGTTCTTAATATTTTTCTTAATCTTATAAATTGTTTGATTGGGCAATAAGAAAACTTGCATCCAAAATGTAAATGTAGAAATTAGGACTAGTTTTGCCAACTATATGCTTCTTGCAAAGCTAAGATGTTTCATTCCCCAATCTTCTATTTTTCCAAATATTTTAAATGTGTTGGAAGTGAAAGGCATTGGTCAAACACAACTTTTAAATCAAAGTTTCTCTCAATTGATGAAGACAATAGCATAAGGATCAAGTCACCAAGATGTTTTCCTATAATGACTTCAAATGTCAAAACACCAAAGCTATAGACATCACATTTTTTGGTGACTCTCATTGTATATGTGAGCTCTAGCCAAATATAAATAAATAATAAATAAAGATAACCAAAATCAACATACATGCCATAAATGTTAATCTAAAATTAGACAATAGGTAGATACATTTACTCGGTGCTAAATATCCATATATGCCTATAAGAGAAGTTGAATTGGATGAGTCTACATTTAAAAGTTTAGTTGTACCAAAGTCTAAAACATGAGCCTCATATTTAGAATCTAGCAAGATGTTTTTGCTTGATATATCTCTATGAATAATTGATGGTAAGCAACCATGGTGCATGTAGCTCAAGGCACAAACTATACATTTAACAATGTTTATCCTGTTACTCCAATCTAGTACTCTAGTAGTTTCTTCATTCATCAACATTAAGGCCAAATTACCCTTTTCAAGGTACTCAAAAATTATAGAAGAATGTCTGGCATGTGAACAAAGACATAAAGTTTGATCAAGTTTTGATGTCTTATCTCCATTAAAGCCTTTATTTCATTTATGAATTGTTTCTCAAAGACTTTCTTATTCTCATGTTGAGGATGAAGTTTCTTCATAACTGTTACTTTAGTTGATGATAGCTCTACTTTGAATATCCTTCCATAACCTTCCAACACAATTCTATAACCTTTTTTCTTAACATCCTTGTGTATTAAGGAAGCATTACAAGGTTGTAGTCCTTTCGTGTTTCCACACAATCCCTTATTCCCTTGTAATACTCCAAAGGAAGCATTTTGGAATGATGTGCTATAGGGAATAGGACCTTGCAAGTCATTGTAGGATATGTCTACATACATCAAGCCATGCATTTCTTCAAAGGTTTTTGGAATGAAACCAAAGAGATGATTATGGGAGACATTTAACATCTCCAAGCTTTGCATTTTGCTAATAGATGAAGGTATCTTGCCATTTATAATGTTAAAGCCCAAATCTAATTTAGAAAGATGGAACAAATTTGCAAGTTGAATTGGGATATCACCATTAAAATTGTTGTAACTTAATTTCAAGTGATATAATTTCAACAAGTTCTCTAGATTATTTGGAATGGATTGGCTCAATTTATTTGAAGAAAAATCAAGATATTCAAAATTAGTCAATGATCCAAATTCCAAAGGCATAGTACCAAAAAGTTGATTGCCATTTAACATTAACTTTTCTAAGAAGTTCAACCTACTGAGTTCTTTTGAAATCACCCTAACTATACAATTTATAGAAAAATCAACCACTTGTATGTGAGTTACATTTCCAATCTTAGGTGGTATTCCACTATTAATATTATTTCCATTAATTTTTAGTATTCCTAGTTGACGACATTGTGCCTAATTACTTAAGATTTTTCCATAAAACCTATTTTGACTTAGATCCATATATCTCAAATTTGGGTAAATGTCAAAATCTTTAGATATATCTCCAAGGAGCATATTATTTTTCAATCTAACTCTAATTAAGCTTGTGCAACTTTTTAAGCCCTTAGGGACTTTTTTGACAAAACGGTTGTTGAATGCTGAAAAATATTGAAGTAATCCATTAAAACAAATATTTTTTGGAAAATGACTAGTAAAATAGTTATTGTCCAAACCAAGTCCAACTAAGTTCAAATCACCTCCGATTTCTTGTGGGATAGGGCTAAATAATTGGTTATTCGAAAGGCCTACACCTTCTAATTTGCTCAAATTAGCAAATGATGTTGGAAGAGAACCATGAAGTTGGTTTAGGTATAACTATAGATCTTTAAGATTTTTCAAGTTTTGTATCTCTTTAGGAATGATGCTAGAAAGGATGTTGATCGAGAGAATTGGGCTTTCTAGTTCGCTTAAATTAGCAAATGAAGTTGAAATAGAGCTACAAAGCTGGTTTTTGTTTAATTGTAGATATTTAAGATTTTTCAATTTACATATTGCATTAGGAGTGGAGCCAAAAAAGTTGTTGCCCCTAAGATATAAGACTTTCAATTTGCTCAAATTAGCAAATAAAGTTGGAATAGAACCATAAAGTTGGTTTTTGCTTAACTCTAGATCTTTAAGATTTTTCAAGTTACATATCTCATCAAGAATGGAGCAAAAAAGGTTGTTGCCCCAAAGATATAAGAATTCCAATTTGCTCAAGTTAGCAAATGAAGTTGGAATACAACTATCAAGTTGGTTTTTGCTCAACTCTAGATCTTTAAGATTTTTCAAGTTACATATCTCATTAGGAATCAAGCCAAAAAGGTCGTTGCCCCAAACATATAAGAATTCTAATTTGCTCAAATTAGAAAATGAAGTTGTAATAGAACCATGAAGTTGGTTTTCACACAAATCTAAATATTTAAGATTTTTTAAGTTTCTTATCTCTTCAAGAATAGAGTCAGAAAGGTTATTGCTCCAAAGATGTAAAACTTCCAATGTACTCAAATTAGCCAATGAAGTTGGAATAAAACCATGAAGTTGGTTTTGGTGTAGGTCTAGCCTTTTAAGATTCTTCAACTTTCCTACATCATGAGGAATGGCTCTAGAAAGGTTGTTTCTATGGACACTAAGAATGGTAAGATTTCCTAGTTTACAAAATGATGATGGAATTGAGCCATAAAAATAGTTTATTTGAAGATTTACTTCCACAAGGGATATCAAATTTCCCACTTCAGAAGGAATGAAACCATTAAAATAGTTTTTAAAGAGATTGAGGATCTCAAGATAAGCTAAAAGACCAACCTCTGATGGGATTTTTCCAAACAAGTGATTATGTGAAAAATCAAGATAACTAAGTTTGGATGAGTAGCTAATCTTAGGTGGAATGGTGCCAAAGAGAGCATTTTTACTGAGATCAACATATGTAAGATTTAAGGAAGATGAAAAAGAGAGTTCATGAAGTGTACCTCATAAATTAAATTGGTGAGGTTCACTCTAGTGACACTTCCAGTAGCATTGCAAGAAATACCAAAGAAAGTGCAGTGGTTTGTACTTAGTACTAAAATACCTAGAGAATTGATAAGAGTAGTAGGATGAGATATTAGTGAAGGTAGGTCAGATTGAGCTTCCTTTTGAAGGTAAATTTTCCTTCAAAAAGAGCATTAGCTTGTACTAGAGGTATAAAAACAAAATTAGTGTCTGGAGTTGAAAGGAAACGAAGAAGGAAGATGAAGGAAACAAAGCTTTGCAGTATCTTACAAATTGTTGACCCCGTTGTCTTAGTTTGAAGAACATCTAAGAGCTAAGGGCCTTATTTATAGCCAATTATCCCTTTTTCTTATTCTTTTTCGGTCAGAATGATATTGCAATGCACAAAAACAAAGGCAAATACAAAAGTAGCCTTGGAAAGTTAAACCAACACAGAACAATAAGACGAAGAAGACTAGGGTGCACACTTGGTTAGGAGTTGGTTATCCTTACTTTCTTGGTTTGTACAACATCTCGTTGCAAAGGCTTTGTTTATACCCAACCACGTTTGTCACTACCTGTATCTTTATTTCTCTATAACATTGCAATTATTTGTATCATTTCAGCAATCCTATGGCCTAAAGGGAGCAATGGTCTTTGATGGGAAATTCCTTGATAACACATAAGGACCAAACAAGTTTCATGGATAAATTATGCACACCAATTACGGAGCTTGTAACTAAATTGTTATCATGGACATCTGCATGTAACAATTGTCATTACTTTTCAGATAAGATTTTCCGCATCTTGTTTTTGAAGAAAAATTATAATTCTTTCGTGATCTGACAGGTAAACTTTGTTCAAATTCCAGGACTTGAGATCTGAACCTCCCAAGAAACCTTTTGATCTTGTACTTTAAAGGAAAATAAAATAAAAGTGCACTATTGGTGGGTTAATTGTAGTTGTATAGGAATATAGTCTGGCATTAGAATGATAAAATTTTAGATATTATTTACATGTGGATTTGTTCTTCCAATTCATAAATCAGTTTTGAATTAAATTTTGAGCTTTTTTACATAGTATCAAGCTCAGGATGGGATCTATTCCAGGAATTATAAAGTCCTACTTTAATTTCTTTGATTTTCACACAAATATCCAAAAAAAGTAATTTTTCTTGGATGTGTTAGTTATTCTTAGAACTATATTGAAGATATTAAGACAAGTTAAATCTCTAGAAATACAATAAGTCAAAAAAAAAGGTTAAAGTGCATCTAAAAAATTATTCAAACTCAACACTATTTATAGTGATATTTTAATAAGATAACATTTCATTGTACTAATTTTAATCTATTTATAAAGAAATTAAAAAAACTAAAAACACTTAAAATCATGAAAAATCCAAAGACACCAAATCAAGAGTTTTTGGAAAGTTGAAAGTGTATTTCATTCAAAAGTGCACTAGAAGTGCCATGTACCTGGGATTGAAAGGAGCCAATCATTTACTTTATTGAATCCTAGCTTTCAAAAGAGGGGGAAAAAAAAGCAAGAAATGAACACTAAATTACTATCAAAAGAAGTGATTAATTTTGTGTTCATTTCTTTGCATCAATGTTTGAGTTTGGTTTTTCAGGAGCATATTAGGATGTGGTTTTGCAAATAATGGCAAAGTTGGGTTGTGAATGATGGTATCGGGGCCTCATGGTTGAACATGAAGTTGTTATTCAAGCTTATGTTTTGGAAAAGCTGGCTTAGGGTTTTGGAGTTTTTCAAAATATTTATATTTTAATATTTGTTTATTAGTTTTTCTATTTTTATTTTTTATTTTTCTTAAAAAGATCTGATGAACATTACTATCCTTGTTATAAGCTCTACTAGTAAAGATGCCATTAAAGATTGGTTTGAAGATTTGATGTCCCAAAGAAAACGACGTGTACATACTTGCAATAAGAATAAATAATAAATATTCAATAACAAATTCCCTTCCTACATGACTTCCCTAATGCATTAATGTATTTATAGATGTGAAGCTTAGGGTGATTGGACTTTTTTAAAACCATGTGGATACTTCACCTATATTGTGGATTGCCTTTTATGAATTTAATGTTGCTACAACTATTATGACACCGATTTGAGTTTGAAGTATCAAAATAGAGGGCATTGGCCCCATCACATTCCTTAAATTAGTGATTTCTTAGGTGGAGATGATAATGGATAGATGAAATTACCCTGATGCGTTCCTATAATGACCTCTAATATTATGACTGAAGTTATAGGCATCATATTTTTCTATGACCTCACATCTTATTTTAATTGACTAAAGTAAAAGCTAAGGGTACTGAAAAAGTTATTATCATCTGAATTCATGTGATCTCTAACTCACATATTGGCTATATTTTTAGTTGGAGGTAGGAATATAAAACATTAAATTGGACTATTTTTAACCACAATATAGACAACTCCATGTGATCTCCAATTCCTAAAGCAACGGGACCAAAAAAACTTGATTTTCAAACAAAGACAAAACATTCAAGTTGCTTAAGTTAGCAAACCTTGGATTGGTTTCGATCCAACACTTGAAAGTTGATATACTATAATTTTCCTATCTCATTAGGAATAGATCCAAAAAGGCTTTTATATTGGAAATCTAATATTTTAAAATTTTTCAAAGTAACAAATGAGTTTAGAATACACACAAATGATTCATCAAAATTCCTATTTCTTTTAGGCAAACCAATTTTTTTTTTCTACAAATAAAATATTTTCGGTTCTTAGAGCACCAAATGAATTATTAATAGAGCCATGTAGTTAGGATCCCGAAACCAACAAACCAAAAATAGAGGAAAGACCGCCAACCACTTACCCATCAATCTTTTTTTCATGTTTGGTTTTCCTAGCACCATCACAACAATTGAAGCTTCCAAAGTTTAACTCGTTATCTCCTGGTAATGGCATTTGGAGCGTGTAATAGAGTCAAAAACGTTAGAACACAAATCTTTAACTCAACATCCACAACATTCTTAAATATAGTATAAGTATTGAAGCTTGTTAAATAAAGTGGAAGAAAAGAACCAAATTTTTGTTTAAATATCATTTAATGAAACCATCTTCACGTTGCCTTCTCCCAAATAGTAATAGTATGTTTTATGGGTTAAAATAAAACTAATTAAGGCTAAAAGAGATACAAAATGAGAAAGTGAGTAAGATAATTGTCAGGTTATCTTACTTATAGAAAAATAAACAAAAACCCAAAACACCTAAAATACAAAAAGTTCAAAAACATAAACTAGATGGCTTTTGGAAAGTCAAAGGGTTTCATTCAAAGTGCATTGCAAGTGATATTTAGATGCCGGGATGGAGTGCTGCTTTTGAAACAAATAAGGCATCACTTGGAATTGGGAGTTTCCAATCCTTATATTCAAGGAATCTTAGTTTCCTTAATATAAGAAAGTAATCAAGCACAAATCATATCAATATTACAAGAACGAGTACACTAAATTAAAAACATACTTGTATCGATTACCAACAAGCACTTTCACTTTAAAAATAGATCAAGTTCCATTATCACTTAATAACTTCCTCTTTGTATGTCTTCATCTTGGCGGTAGAGTGAAAACAAATCAAAACATTCATAATCACCTAAGTGCTCCCACTTTTACTAAAATTCTCTAGTGACTCAACAGATACAAGTATTGATTACCAATCAGCACTTTCACTTTGAAAAAAGAACAAATTTCAAAATCACTTAATCACTTCCATTTTGTAAGTCTTCATCTTGGTGGTAGAGTGACAAAATTTCAAGACACTCATAATTACCTAATCACCCTCACTTTACTACATTTCTCTATTGATAAAAGACATACATGTATTGATTACCAAAAAGCACTTTCACTTTAACAATAGATCAAATTCAACAATTACTTAATCACTTCCTCCTTGTAAGTCTTCATCTTGGCGGTAGAGTGAAAAAATTCAAAATATTCATAATTACCTAAGCACTCTCACTTTTACTTCATTTCTCTATTAATTAAACATATACAAGTATTGATTACCAATAAGCACTTTCACTTTGAAAATAGTAAAATTCCAGCATGGCTTAGTCACTTCCACTTTGCAAGTCTTCATCTAAGTGGTAGAGTGACAAAATTTCAAAACACTCATAACCAACTAAGCACTCTCATTTTTACTATAATTTTCAATTGATTAAACACATACATGAATTGATTACCAAAAAGCACTTTCAGTTTAAAAATAGACAAATTCCATAATTACTTAATCATTTCCACTTTGTAAATCTTCATCTAAGTGGTGGAGTTAAAACAATTCAAAACATTCATAATCACCTAAGTACTCTCACTATTACTACATTTCTTTATTGATTAAACACATAATACCAACAAGCACTTTCACTTTGAAAATAGATCAAATTCCACAATCACTTAATCACTTCCACTTTATAAGTCTTCATCTTGGTGGTAGAAAAAAAGTCTAAAACATTCATAATCACCTAAGCACTCTCACTTTTATTACCAATGAGCAATTTCACTTTGAAAATAGTTTAATTCCACAATCACTTAGTCATTTCCACTTTGTAAGTCTTCATCTCAGTGGTAAAGTGACAAAATTTTAAAACACTTAAAATTACCTAAGCACTCTCACTTTTATGACATTTCTCTATCAATTAAACTTATTCATGTATTGAATACCAAAAAGCACTTTAACTTGAAAAATAGATCAAATTCTGAAATTACTTAATCACTTCCTCTTTATAAGTCTTCATCTTAATGGTAGAGTGAAAAAAAAATCAAAAAACATACAAGTATTGATTAGCAACAAGCACTTTTGCTTTCAAAATATATCAAATTCCAAAATCACTTAATCACTTCAAATTTGTTAATCTTCATCTTGGTGGGAGAGTGAAATAAATTTAAAACATTCATAATCACCTAAGCACTCTCGCTTTTACTACATTTCTCTATTGATTAAACACAATGTGTTTTGATTACCAACAAGCACTTTCACTTTCAAAATAGTCAAATTTTGAAATCACTTAATCATTTCCACTTTGTAAGTCTTCATCTTGGTGGTAGAGTGAAAAAATTTCGAGACGCTCAAGATCACCAAAGCACTCTCACTTTTACTACATTACTCTATTTATTAAGAATCTATGTACTGATTACCAAAATGCACTCTCACTTTGAAAATAGACAAATTCCACAATCACTTAATCAGTTCCACTTTTTAAGTATTCATCTAAATGATACAGTGAAAAAAAATTCAAAATACTTATAATTATCTAGGCACTCTCACTTTTATGCATTTCTCTATTGATTAAACACATATGTGATTGATTACCAACAAATACTTTCGTTTTTGACTATTTTGGAAAACAAATAAAGCAGTTTTTGGGAGACAAAATTTGAATTTTCTTATATTTATTTAACTTTTCATTGATTATGTAGCAAACCTAAGATAGCACGAGAAAAGAAGAAGATGAAGAAAAACAAATCCATGTGTGGCATAAAAAAAAAAGGAAAAAGATAAAAAGAAGTGGTGATCACACAACAAAGGAGGGCAAAACGAAGAAAAGGGAAAAAAAGAAAAAAGAAAAAAAAAAGATGTAGGGCGCGAAAGCAAGGAAGATGGCGCATAAGAGATAAAAAGAAAGGAGAGAAAGAAAAAGGGAGAAGGCATCACACAAAAAAGAGAAAGAGAGGTTGGTGCCGAATAAGAAGCAAAAAGAAGGATAAAGAGCGCCGTGCAAAGAAAGGGAAAAAGAGATGGCATTGTATAGGAAAGATAGACAAAAACAGGAGAAAGGCATGCAACAATGTACTCTTACTTTAGATAGTTTGTGATTTTACTTTGATTTGTAGGAGTTTTGCAAAAATTTCTTTAAGAGAAAAAAATGAATGATAGATTTCCTGTTTTTCAACTTAAAATGTTTTGTTTAGTTCCTATTGTTGCTTTGGTTTGTTATTAAATTATGTTTTAATCTTCTTTTGTTATGGCTATAATGTAACCTAACCATAATGATGTGAATTTCATAATTATCTATATTATGCAAGAGATTCTATTTATGTGAATTATATATTATTGTACTTAATACTTTCAGGTGATTAGCTACCACTTAAATGATTTGATGTGCATGTTTAGGACTAAGATATGATAATATGCAATTATTTCCTATAATGTGTAACTATGAATTTAATTTGGATAGAAATATATCATATTATTTTTATGGCTTTTGTTGATAAAATGGTTAAAAGATTCATTGCAAATTGAGAATGTCTATGGATTCTAATGCATTTTTGTTTATTTCAATTCACATAAAAATATAGTGAATTTACAAAATGATTAGATTTGCTATACCTAAACATAAGATAATAAATAAATTAGAAAATTTTGCTATCACATAGGTATTGTTATTCTTAAAGTATAAATCCTTAAAATTTATGTCTAGTGGTTATGATGAAGCTAGATGATGTAATATATTCTTTTGATTGTTTTTTATCTCTTGGATTTATTTTCATTTAGTTTTGAAATTCTATTTCGAAAGTTATAATTTTAATTTATTGTCAACTTTATTTTGATTTGTTAGATAAACTTTAGGATTAGTTTACTATTAATATTTAATCAGTTTAGTAATTATCAATCTCTATGGCATGATACTTTTTCATTATTATATTATTTTTTGACCTGTTCACATGGTTTTAAAATTCCATGAACAAGTTTTCGGTGCCATTGCCAAGGATTGTTTGCTTACTACTAATTAATATCAATACCAAACAAGTCTAAGTTTAATTTAACCTTTACTTTTCTAAAAAGGATTTTTTTGTTTTTTCATTTTTTTAGTTAAGATCACGCTAAAAAGATGGACACTAGTAAATCACATAAACCTTTGAAAGAGTATGTTTCACCAATAGTTTAAGGAGCTGCATCAAAAATCAAAAGGCCTACAATTCAAGTTAATAACTTTGAGATCAAGTTAGCACACGTCCAAATGCTTTAACACTCGATGCAATTTAGTAGGCTGCCAAGTGATGATCCAAATGCTCACATTAAGGCTTTTCTTGAAATCTATGATACAATTAAATATAATGGAGCCATAGATGATGCTATTAGATTAAGATTATTTCTATTTTCTATTAAAGATAAGGCTAAAAGTTGGCTTTCTTTCTTTCATATAGGATAAATCACGGCATGAAATGATATGACTCAAAAATTTCTTAGTAAGTTCTTTCTTTTGTACAAACCTTTTATAATGGGTTTAGTACAGGTCTTTGTGTTATGTTGATACAACTATAAGAAGGAGCTTGAATAATAAAACACCATAAGAGACCTATGAACTCTTAAAGAAAATGACATACAACATTTATCAGTGGCCTACTGAGAGATTATCAATGTGTTAGGCTAATAGAGTGCCTGAAGTGAATGCAGTCACTATGATTGTTACACAATTTGAAGTACTCAACAAGAAGTAGATAACATGAGTGCTACAATCATAAGAATTCAAAATATGGCATACAATCTTTTTGGTGGAGGATGTGCAAGCATAGAATGCTAAGTAGATAACTCTTTTGCACAATCTAGTGAACATGTGAACTTTGTTGGAAATTCAAGCAAGTCATAGAAAAATCATACTTTAATACTTATAATTTGGGATGGTGCAATCATCCAAATTTTTCATGGAGTAATACAAATGCACTAAGGCCACCACTGAGATTCCAACAACCAATAAAGACAAAGTTAAATTTGGAGAATATAGTCACCAAGCTAGCTAACACCATATAGAGCTTCATCAATAGCATAGAAGTAAGATTTTAAAACTAAGAAGTTTCAATAAGAAATCTAGAGATGTAAATGGCTCAATTATCTAACATGATCTCAAGAAGAAAATAGAGTTCTTTGCCGAGCAACACAAAGAAAATCCCATAGAAAATTCAAAAGCTAAAACCTTAAGAAATGTTAAGCAAGTAAAGTAAGATGATACTAAGAAGGAAATATATGAAGACAAGGATGAGGATGTCACCACACAACCTAAGGAGGTAGCCAAAAGCAAACTTTTTCAAAAAAATCCCAAGCTATATGTGTTATCAGTTCCATTTCCTTAATGACTCTAGCAACACAAAATGGATTAGCAATTTTCTAAATTTCTTGGTGTACTTAAAAAACTACACACTGAAATTCCTTTTTTAGATGCCTTAGCCTAAATTCCTAGCTATGCAAAATTTTTGAAGGAGATATTAGCAAACAAAGGGAAGCTATGATATTATAAAACTATAAAGTTGATTGAGGAGTGCATAGACATCCTACAAAACAAACTACCTCCAAACTTAAAAGATTGAAGGAGTTTTACAATCTTTTGCACTATTGGGAATTCTTACTTTGAAAAGGCATTGTGTGATTTAGGTACAAGTATTAATTTAATGCATATTTTAGTTTTTAAGAAATTAAAATTGAGTGAAGAAAAAGCAACCACAATATCCTTTAATTGGCTGATTGATCAATCAAATATTCAAGAGGTAATGTGGAAGATGTATTAATGAAAATTGACAAGTTCATCTTTCCTACAAATTTCATAATGTGTGATATGGAGGAAAACTTTGAGTTACCACTTATTTTAGGTTAACCTTTCATAGTCATAGGAAGAACTCTTATTGATGTACAACAAAGGAAGTTGATTCCTAAAATTCAAAATGATTTTATTACACTTAATGTTTAAACAACAATGAAATATCCTTCCCATGATAATTCTTGCTTTTGGAGTTAAGATGATTGATAAGTTTGTGAGTAAGATTTTTTAGGAAAATGTTTTCAAAGATCCACTTTAGTGTATTTTAGTTCACTTGAGAGACAAAGAAATCAAAAGTGAGGACATACAAGAGTATGCAAATTTCATGGAAGCAAATCCACCATATTTACGGCATATGGTAATAAAATTTGAGGAGTTGGGACAATACACAATAAAGCCTAAACCATCAATTGAAAAGCCTCCAATTCTTGAACTCAAGCCCTTACTTGCTCATTTGAAATATGCTTATTTAGATGTAGGTCCCTCTTTTCCAATACTTATATCTTCTTCTTTGACAAAATTAAGGGTAGAAAAATTGTTCAAGGTGTTAAGAAAGCATAAGGGTTAAATTGGATGGAAAATAGCTAATGTTAAGGGAATCAATTTTTCACTTTACATGACCAAGATTTTGATGGAGGAGCAATATGAGACCACTATGCAACCTTAGAGGCACTTAAACCCAAAGATGGAAGAGGCTGTGATAGTTGATATTATCAAATTAATTGATGCAAGCATCATTTATCTTATCTTAAACAATTTTTGGGTAAGTCTAGTGCAAATTGTATCAAAGAAAAGAGTTATGATAGTTCAAAAAAAGGATAACAATACAACACTCTAAGACAAAGTATATTGGAGATAAGACATCATTTTATTAGATACCATGTACAAAAAAATGATATTGCTATTGAATTTGTTCAAACTAATCAACAAATTGTTGATGTGTTCACTGAACCATTGGATAGAAAGATTTTGTAATCTTAGGAGAGAGCTTGGGATGTGTTTGCTTGAGAATAGCTTGTAAATTACATGATGTCTTGTTAGAATATACTTTTTACCCTTGTACATTTATAAGTAAGCTTGGTTTGCAGCTACATGCAACCCTGCTTGCTTAATTAGGTTAAGAACTTCTTATTCATCTCTTGTTTATCATGTCTACTTTCTTATGTTTACTTTATCTTTTTGATGATGACAAACAAGAAGGAGAAATAGTAGCACACTTGAATCTCATTGCTAATTATTTAGTATGATAAAAGGGGATGAAAAGATTTCTACACCCTGAAAATGGATTTAATTGTTTTTACTTTGCTTCCTATGATGGTTATTAGTTGGCTTATTATACATGCACATACTTTGCTGGATGTTGGGATGAAGGCTGCATATACATGAGTATACTTTGTTGGATGTTGAGATGAAGGCTAAAT
Source organism: Casuarina cunninghamiana (assembly GCA_028551485.1). Taxonomy (NCBI): domain Eukaryota; kingdom Viridiplantae; phylum Streptophyta; class Magnoliopsida; order Fagales; family Casuarinaceae; genus Casuarina; species Casuarina cunninghamiana. Next base: position 9,599,656 of record CM052363.1, on the reverse strand, counting down.
ATACATGAATTTACTTTGTTGAATGATTAGGATGAAGTAAAGGCCTACATGGTACTTGTGTTTGCTATTTAAAAAATAGAAATACAAAAACCTTTTTACAACATGATATATATATATATATATATATATATATATATGAGCAAAATTCTACTTTGCTAGAGATTAAAGAATGAATATGAAAAACATTCAAATATGATGTATTTTTCATGTCTTTTTGTGACAACTAAATATAAGAAATAAAATGTGTACAATTGTGATATCAGATAATAATACTATTAAGTAGGTGCTTTCCTACATGTGTATATATTTTATTATCCTACTCAGATTACAAAAGAAAATTTTGAAGGAAATATTCTTGTTATTAATTGTTTATTATAAGAAAGATATTGTATGATTTTTTTTTGGTTGGACAAATGGTTTAGTAAAAGTTAAAAGAACCCCAATTTTTCGGAAATTCGTTTTCTGCTAATTGAATGCCACTTGCCCATTCATTGCTACAGCGCATATCTATTTCCTCAGCTTAATTCTGTATTTCATGACTATTACTTGTGCGTGCAACCCAGAGCCGCGAGCCCACTGTGCAACCTACCAAAACCGCCTAAGCCACTTCCCAGTGCGCGACCTAGATCCACGAAGCTCTCTACGACCCTGTTCGTTAGCCCGCGCAACCCATCCGGACGAAGCCAAGACCCGCGAAGCCCCGTGCTGACTGGGCTTGATGATCTGGTGCTGAGTGAGTACGACATCGTTTTAATTCTGATGTTGCTGCTTTGCTTTGGACGTCTGGGGTTCGCCTTGGAGATGCTCTTCTTCAAATACTTCATTCTCATGAAGCCCATCAAGTTGCCCAATTTGTAGAATAAGCCGAGCTTAGGAATGGTGTTAGATTTAGGTAGATAGGATGGTTTAAGATTATTGTTTAAAAATAAATTTAGTTATCAATTCTTGAGTTAATTCTTAGGTTTAGTTTTCACCTTCTCAATGCTAGGACATCCAAATTTTACCTAAAATGCCGGTGAAATAAATGTGTTGACTCCTTGCAGAATTCAAGCAAATGAATGTCTGTCCATCGAAATCCATGGACATTTGCTGCCTAACTTTCCAGCCGAGAATTGAAAGTTTTGATTTGACTCCACCCCCACGCAAATGGTGAATTTTTACTAAATTTTTTGGTTTGATGCTTTCTTTTTGCGTTTTTTCCCACTTTTTTTGGGTGACTGAATTCATCTTACACTCTTTGTGAAGAAGTGATTTCTTTTGCAACCCTTGCAAATGTAGCCAGTTAGTTTTCCTTTTAAGATATCAATCTCAAAGCAACCTCAAAGAGAGCACTGAAATCATTATCCAAAATCTGATTGCCTCTTATCATAATCTCGCCCAGTCATGTTCCAATCCAAATCCTAGAAGGGCGGCATTTTGTCCTTCCATTCAGTGTTGAGTGTAGAGAATTCAGACGTTCTTTTGGTTCAGCTCTAACAATAAATGAATATTAGACTCCCTAGTTTTAGGCCAAAAAGTTGATAGCACCTACCCCTTCGTTGACAAAACAACTATAATGAAGAAGCGTCTAGAAATGAAAATTGAAGTTTGGTGGATAAACGGGTAAAGAAGCTTAACACATAGAAGTTGAGATTGAAAAGCTCGAGAGAAAAGAGCTTGTTATACTGAAGAACAAAGATACAACTTCAAAAAGTACCCAAAAGTTGAGATGTTTTCCACACAGAAGACCTCCTGCACATTCCTTATTTATACACAGAAGCTTGCAACTAACTCGCAACTTGGTATCCCACTTACAAAGAGAATCATAACTATGACAATATAATAAGCAGCATTCAAATAAGGTTACTATAACTTCACTCGTTATGATGAGTAGACCCCACTGATTCAATGTCAGGGGCTGTACCAGCTTCATTCCTTCCGGTATTCAATGGTTCAAGACTGTTTGTCAAGAAGGCAACCTGCTCTTCGTCATTAAGAAACCTGCCGGTAAATCACTCAAGTTTGAGAAATGTGCTAGAACATCTCTATAAAGCAGATTGGCTTGCTATCTGAGGTCTAGCAAAGGATAGTCTGGCACTAGTGGTTCTGCAACTGTGTACATAGCTTCAATAATAGATAAATCAGCACCATAGTTGAAGTTAAAATGTAACTCATCTAGACTCTCGGCTTGTGGAATAGGAGAAGCTGTGTCTGGCCGTGTGGGTTCTGCAGTAAAGTACTTCCAAGCAATCCCTGATCGAGTGGCCATATTGTGAGAGGAATATTTTCAACAGATTGTATAACAAGACAGGTTCTTGGGCAGGTTCTTGGCACTGCTGTACATCTTGCCTACTAGCATTTTGTCGTGAGGACTGACCAATCTCAAAGGTAGCTAGCAAGTCAGCAGATTCTTGTTTAGGCATAGATGAAAGAGGATCTAAAGCAACGACCATAGTGCTAGCCTTCTGATCAAGTTCCACTTCTAATTCTTCAATGAAATATTGTTCAAATTCACCACCAACGTGCTCTCCAAGTGGAGAAGGATATTGAAAAGTGTGAGACACTTCAGGGTAGCATGTAGTACCAAATAGAATGCTCTGAGTGAAACTATCAAATGGAGGATAGACTGGTGCGGCTGAAGACTCTTCATCAGAGGATTTGACTTCATTGGGAGTTGAAGTGGAAGAAGAATGATCAGAACTCATAAACAATGCATTTTCGTTATCATCTACTAGATACAACAATAGCATGTTGCAGGTTGAAGATGCCTTTTTGTTCATATTTGGCAACCATGAACACTAAGGCTTCGGCGTTTTTTATGAAGTCGTGGAGGTTGACGTCACAAATACTGTAATAATTGCTCACGAATTAGTTTAGTGCGTTTGCCATCCAACGCACTAGCGAGCTATATAATTTAGTCAAGTTTTTCCCCACTAGATCTCTCTTCTTCCTATGTGTGTTACCATTCCCGCTCCAATAAGCTTTACCCCTCTCGAAGCAATGGCGTCGAAGCTTTTCTTTCTATTGAAAGTTCCTTTTTTCGTCGTTCTTCCTTTCTTTGCTTTTCTATCTTACGCTGATAGCAACTCAAACGGTGTAGTCTCACGCGAAACTGCTTGTGTTTCCACCCCTTATCCCTCTTACTGCAAGTCTCTGCTCCCTAAGCAAAACGCAGACGTCCATGACTACGGCCGGTTTTCGATCCAGAAGTCATTAGGGGAATCCCGTAGGTTTCTCAACCTAGTGGATGAATATCTTCAACGCCAGTCCTCTTTGTCCACACCCACGATTCATGCTCTAGAAGATTGCCGGTTTCTGGCAGGACTAAACATTGATTTTTCATCACGTTCCGTCGAACAGATCGGGAACAAGAATGGAACTCTTGCCGACTCTGAAGCCGACGACGTCCGTAGCATGCTTAGTGCCATTCTAACTAACCAACAAACTTGTTTAGATGGCATAAAACAAGCGGCGGGTTCCGATTCAAGTGTGACAAAAGATCTCTCGGGTTCGCTCGCTAATCAAACTAAGCTGCATAGTGTTTCTCTGGCCCTCTTTACCAAGTGTTGGGTGCCAAGAAAAAGAACATGGAAACGCAGGAATCACGTCACGTTCCGACATGGAAGCCTACCCTTCAGAAGGTCAGGCGGAGCAAAAGCTATTTACAAGTCTTGGACCGGGAGAAAGCTCCTCAATTCAGATGATACGATTCTTGTGAGCGACATAGTGACCGTAAGCCAAAATGGAAGCGGAAATTTCACCACCATCAATGACGCCATTAACGCGGCTCCGAACAACAGCGCCTCTACTGCTGGGTACTTCTTGATCTATGTCACGGCCGGAGTCTACGAAGAGTATGTGTCCATTGCAAAGAATAAGAGGTACTTGTTCATGGTTGGAGATGGTATCAACCAGACTATCATCACAGGCAACTGAAGCGTTGTTAATGGGTGGACAACCTTCAATTCGGCAACATTTGGTAAGAAATTGATTCACTCCATTCAACATACAGAAATAAATATGAAAGTGGTTAAGAAAATCTTTTCTTTTTTTTTTAGGACTTTTAAAGAAAAGATATGTTTTCATTTTAAAGAATACTTTTAAACATGATTTAAGTAATACGACATGACATGGATACTTTTTTAAACCTAGTTTTTGATTGTCTTTTAAAAAAAATTATTCTGTTTTTGAAGTTGACTTATAAAGGTAAAACATATTTCTCATTTTAAATGGGATTCTTAAAAAAGGTTAAGTAACCAAGAAAAACATAAATTATTCTTAAAAAGATTGTTGACATCGAGTCCCACACTGGGAAAAGAAGAAGAAAAACTAGTTTTACATGTGAGTGTAAGACTCAATATTTTTGAGGTAGTTGAAGGCCTAAAAACCACACCAATTCGTAGTCGAACCCGGTAGAAATTGAAGTAAGTAAAAAACAAAAAATCAACCCCGAACATGTAAAGGTTGGGTGGGATATGGAGTTGAATCCAGTGAAAATGGGCCAAGGCCTGTTGTGTGGAAGTTGGGTCAGGTTAAATCTAGCAAGGGAAAATAGGTTGATGTGGGGAGAGGGTAGATTGCTGAGACCGAGTCCCACCCTAGGAGAATATGAAGATAAAATAGGGTTTATATATGTAGAGGTTGGACTACCTTATAAACGGGTTTTGAAGTGATTGGAGTCCCAAAATCAAAACAAAAATAACATATAATATTTATTAAGTTAACTTATGTTGGGAGTCCTATATCGGGAGACAACACAAAATAGAATCCCATATATGCAGAGGCAATTCCCTTACTTCTGAATCGAATTTTTAAGTGAAATGAACCCTCTATATAAAACTATATAATAGTATTAGAGTCAGGTTCGATCATGACATAGTTATATTGGTTTTAGGCTAATAGGTAGAGAAGTGTTGTCTCTATATCATTGGGCCTGGGTCAAAAAAAAAAAAGAAAAAAAGGACAAACATGAGCTATCTAGCCCAATGTGTGATAGGGGACCATTTGAGGAGTCCCACATTGGGCAGGCAACACAAAATAGAGCTCATATATATGGAGGCAATCTCCTTACTTATAAATCGGTTTTAAAGTAAAGATGGGCTTCCATAAAAAACTTATATTACCATTCACTCTTATGTTAACCCCTTAAACTGAAATCTTTATTTAATACGGACATGTTCTGACGTACTCAATACCAACATTGCAAATGTTGCAGCCGTGGTGGCACCAGGTTTCGTGGCCGCGGGCATAACTTCTCGTAACACTGCCGGAGCGATTAAGCAGCAAGCAGTGGCAGTCAGAAATGGGGCTGATCTGTCGACATTTTATCTCTGCAGCTTCGAAGGTTACCAAGACACCTTATATACGCATTCGCTCAAGCAATTCTACAGAGAGTGTGATATTTATGGCACAGTTGATTTCATTTTTGGTAACGCTGCCGCCGTTTTCCAAAACTGCAACATATATCCCCGTCTGCCAATGAGTGGACAATTCATTCCTATCACTGCACAAGGGCGAACCGACCCGAATTAGAACACGGGCATTTCCGTACATAACTGCACTATTACAGCAGCCGCCGATTTGGCCTCAAGCAATTCAAGTTTTCGGACGTACCTCGGAAGGCCATGGAAGGAGTATTCTTGCACAGTTTACATGCAAACCTTCGTGGATAGTTTGATAAATCCTGACGGGTGGGCCGCATGGAGTGGAGATTTCGCTCTCAGCACGTTGTACTATGCTGAGTATAACAACACAGGACGTGGGTCGAACACTTCCGCCAGAGTGACATGGCCTGGTTATGATCTGATAAACGCCACCGATACCGCTAATTTCACGGTGTCTAATTTCTTGCTCGGCGATGCGTGGTTGCCTCAGACCGGCGTGCCCTACACCGGTGGCCTCTTATAAGTCGTCCCAGATTCAAAAGCAGTGTTGAAATAAAGAAGCTCTCTTTTTCAGACCTTTCTGCTTTGCCTTATTCTTTGTAAAGATGTGGACGTATGGAACACCGGTAATTCTTACTTTCTAGAAACTTCCTTTTCAGGGGATCTTTTACGTACTGTCTGGATTGTCATTTCATTAAAGTAACTCGACTGACATCAAAGTGTACATCAAGCAGCATGTAATGTAGACTTATGTTGTAGATTGCATTGAAAAATATTCATCAAAATAGAAGGAATCACACAACTTGGTAGATGCCGAAGGCTTGAAACTATACTCACATTTGCTAAAAGAATAGTTATTATATTGCTTATGCAAAAAATGAGAACCTTAGCTACAAGTAGATTAGGCTTTACAAGTAAGTGGGCCTTGCAACAATAGAACTAGGCCTTACAAGTAAGTAGGAGTATAATACATCTATTAGAACATGAATATTCTCAACAAAGCAAGACGCTGTCTCATTGCATAGTGCAAGGAGACGAAGAAACCAGGATTGTTGAAAAATCCAATGAGACAAGTAGCTACAAATTTTATTTTTCATTAGCACGCTACATATGCACAAATTAGTAACTTATAGATCCATACAAATGCATTGTGCAATAAACAATATTAACATTTGTTGTTCAAGTTATAAGCATTTAATTTACACCAATCTCCAACTTACAGGAAAATAGTGAGAAGATTAATATTGTAATTTGTGTATTAGACTCTTGCTTTGTTACTTTATTTCATTTTTAATATTCTAGTTCAATTATTACAAGGCTTGTTTAACTTGTGGTGAGGTTTTCATTCTTTTTGTAGACTATAGAATCGACTATTCATGAATGTTTTAATGTGATTTTCATTGTGGGCAATTGAGTGATCTTAGTTAGAACAAGTCAATAACGAGATAATTGTAAATGCTTGCATAATTTTAAAAGTGCAAGAAATTAAAATTGCAATGGAATTTAAAAGGACCGAAATTAAAGGTATGAGTTTAAAGATATAAAAATATAAAAGTAAGAAAGTAAAAACATAAAGTAAAACCTGAAAATGTCAAAAATAAGGAAAGTAAAGGCTTAAATACTAAAATAATATAAAATTATTTTTCTTATCTCTAAGTTTGTTTACAAATGAGTTTTATGACCTTTATTTTTAGAAAGTTAAAGTACACCAAAAGATAGCAAAGCATTAAGTGTATTAACATAGTCCTTTAGAAATAACCAAGCAATAAATACAACGCTTTAAAATTAACATAACAATAGTACATGTAACCATTTTAAACTAACAAAATAGTAATAAATGTTGATCCTTTGGAACTAATAAAATAGTAACGATTGTAGGGGCTACTTGTCAAGAAAAATATTCTTAATGTAAGTTTTTTAGAAACTTGTCAAATGTGTTTTTTAGAATTTAGCTTCTTTAGAACTAACATTTTTATCCTTTGACTATTTTAATTGTGCTAAATTTTCTTTTAGTTTGATTGGGCTTCAACCCACCCCACATCAATTTTCCTATACTAAATAAACACATGATTCTCAAGCTCACGAAATCCTTCAGGATCTTACTGCACATATAAGGAAAATATTAGTTAAGAAAAAATACACAAGAATTACAAAGTTTGAAATAATCCCTAGGACGCTAACCTAAGGAGGAGTTGTTTATAATGACAAAAAGAATTATAATATATATTAGAAAACTTTTATTTATTTATTTATTTCTGTCTCACACATTGTGTTTTACTTAATTCTCATGCAATCTCATACATCCCCATAACTAGGTTTTTTCATAATATTTTATTTTATATTGGTACCAGGAAAATCCTAATTAAAGAAGACTAGAAAAACCATAAATTACCTACAACATGACCATAATAGTTTATATATTTGACATTATTAATTTATTCTAGACCTAACAACCATCTAGCATAATCTAAAGATAATACATCATTATTTGAATAATCCAAAGATGGTTGAACTCAGCATGACGAGCAAATATTATTTAAAGTCAAGGTTGATATCTTTTGATATGAATAATTCCTCGCGATCCAAGGCGTAGCATGTACTGTCATGTCTCCATGTACCTTATCTCTATGTTCAGTTATGCGGCATCTTATCACGCGGCCAGAAACAACCTTGGCCAAATAAGGGCATAAAGGGCGTGGTCTATTTTTCTTTCTTTTCTTTTCTTTTTTCAAGTTCTTGCCCCGAATTTCTTTTGCAAACCCAAATTTAACTTGCTCGAGAAGACACAAGAGCTGGGCTGCCACGTGGCGGTCGTCCTAAACAAGCACATACAGTTGAACCCAGCCGGAATCCGGTGCAACCGTAAGCCAAGATTCCTGGAAGACGTTAAAGGCGTTAAACATATGACCGTGCTGTCCTTTGTCCAATGGCAAAGCGGGAAATGCGCCTGGAGACCATTTCACGCTGTTTTTGAAAAAGTTCAAAAAGTTGTTATTAGAACTAATTATGTACATTTATTTTGTGACATCATCATTAATTATATAGGAAGCTCACCAACAAACAAATAGCAGTACTAATGGCAACTGTCTCACTAGGATCTCATTAAATTGGTACCTAAACCGGATTACCGATGAGCATATTAAAAGTCACAAAATTATAACAACACCGTAATCATAGTTTTTTATGGAGATGGGGAACTTGGTATATAAACTTCAGTTACTGTCAAACTGAAAATATTGAAAGTAAGAAACAACATAAAATATAGCTGTTTTGTTTCTCTTTTTTTCGGCAGTGCATACTTTACCCAAAAAAAGAGTGGAGCAAGTGAATCTATAATCAAAAGTTAAAGCCTTTGCATATAACTTTGCAAGATGATAAGAATTATTGCGCCAAAAAATTGAAATTATATGAATCTTCATACCCAAAAGCTGAAATACACTTAATACGTCTATCATTTTAGCTTAGTCAGAAGCTAATAGGGTTTAGGACCTCTAGTTCTAGGTTTGATCGAGTAGTTTCAACTTCAAATCTTTTGGCTTAATTAGAAGAATTTATAAAAAGAGGAGGGCGAAGCTCAATTATTTTCTCCAAGCTTTAAACTAAACCCAATGCTTCTATAACTATTTTGCTGTGACAAGACAGAAGCGAATGTGCTTCTAGCGTCGTTTTACTGCATCTAGCCTGAATATGAAATCCTGTATTAAATCCTATTGAAAACGATTTTGAACAGCCTAAACGTGTATCATTCATGATGAAAGCTTTATAGCATCAAAATACGTCACAGCTAGTTGAAAGTTAGGCAGACCACTTCTTTTCGTTTTTGCCCTTAAGACAACGTGCCAGAGTGAAGAGAGAAGCCACTCTGTCTAGTGAAACGCACGTTTCGCTTCTGTGCGTTCACGGGCCTGGCCCCGTGGTTTACAATTCAGAAGTGTTGGGCTTTCACGAATCTAAACTATGATGAATCGAATGGGCAGCCCACTTACACATATAAATGAGAGAATAATTATTATTTTCAAATGTCAATACATAAAATTTATGTAATATTTAAAAATAAATATTTTATAAAAATAAAATTTCTTGTATTTTTTCTCTTGGCACATTTTCATAAAATGAAAAACTAATTTGAAAATTCTTTCTTTTTATCATCACCAAATAAATAAGGAATAGACATATTCTTAATACTAGTTATATCTCTCTATCTCTAATCACTGTTTAAGAAGCTTTAGGTTCCTTCTAGTTTATTGAAGTCGGTGCTATACCATATATATTATTCATTTATTTTTTTGTTATTAAAATATGAATTAAAGATAAGGGTAAACACATAAATATTTCTCTAATCTATAATTGTTGTATGGTACACTTTGAATTCTTTTCAATCCATTAAATATTGGGTTTGGTAGCATATTATATACTATTATTGGAATTGGCTAACATGATGCTAGCACCACCAATATAAAACTAAACTAATCATGTTGTCTTGTTTCTCATTAAACAAAAATTAAAATGAAATAATTAGATAATCAACTAATTTTTACAATTAGATAACTTCATGCTATACCATCAATGTGAACACAAGTGGACCATTGTTTGTAATACCTAAGCAAACTCTCTCTCTTAAACATCATGAGCCATGCTAGTTGGTTTATTGAACCTTTAATGCTATCCATTTTGTCAATTGATCAAACACTATGCTTGTAGGCTTGTACTTATATTGGACTACTAGAGATGATGTCAATGATTCTAATTCTATTGATAATGAAATGTCATTGGAAGGGCTTCAAATTTGGAATGTCTCTGCATATACGACTACTAGAGTTCAAGGATTTCCACTTGGCTTTTGTCACTTACAAGTTTAGTTGATTTGGGATTAGCATACTGTAAGAAATGTCAATATCTACCACCATTAAGTCAATTGCCATCTCTCAAAATTCTTTCCATATGCCATATGGATGCTAAACAACACATCTCATATTATAGTTGCGAGAATGAGTTCTGTTCTACCTTAGTGGTGACAACAACATTTTTCCCTCCTTGAAGGAACTCTATCTCACTAAATGTCCTAATCTCAAGAGGTGGTGAAAAAGCGATTCTATGGGGATTGATAAAGATAATGACAATTCTTTTGAAACAACAATGGTAACGTCTATGATAGAGCATTGTTTACCTCATCTTTCAAAACTATCTGTCGTAGAATGCCCTTTGTTGACTTTCATGCCAACATTTCTACATGTTGAACAAGAGTTGTACTTTAAGAATGCCAATTGGAAGTTGTGCAATTGATAATGACAATGGATACATCAACTGCAATAGCCTCCTTTACAGTTCCCCCTCTTCATCTGCTCCTTTCTCAAAACTATTGTCTACTAATATCTTGGACCGCAAAGCTAGAAACGTTGCCTCTGTAGTGGTTCCAAAACCTCACATCCCTTGAGTATTAAAGGATTAGCGGATGTGACAAATTACAGTCTCTCTTCCCTGGATTACAACATGCTACAACACTACAATACCTAGAACTTCGTAACTACCCCAAACTTGAGTTAGCCAATGATGAAGATGTGATGCAATGGCAATGCCTGACAAAACTGGTATCCCTTTCATTTGTGCTTCAATTTAATCCAAAGATGTGAGAGAGAAATAGGCCAAGATTAACCATAGAATGTTGAGCTCCTAAATTTAAAATTGGTTCGAGCACAAGAAAGGGAATATAAGATAGAGTACCCATATTCAAGTAATATCACTCTCTATTTTATTTTCAAACCTCATACAATTACCTACTTTCTTTACTTTTTGTCTTTATTTTCATCTACTGTATTTCTTGGTTATTGAATTGCAGATTTCGAAACTCCAAAAGAAGTTGAAACATCAAAGAAATGGGACCCGGCTTTTAAGGCTTATTCAGAGATCTAGGGCTTCACAGTTTTTGCAACTAGTCAACAAATTAATGGTGATTCTTCTTACTAATCTCCTTCTGTTCTATACATAAACATTTCACCACACACACGATTCTTCAAAAGTTAGGGGAAATGCCAAGTAAATTACTTCTCTTGGCATACGTTTATGCAAACAGAGTCCATATGTTGGTTTACCAAGGCACTTTATTTCCATTGTGTAAACAAAGCGAAGAATAGCCCGTTATGACAGTAGATTGAATACCTTGGGAAACGTCAAATTCTAAAAGTACAAAGCAAGAATTAGCTTGTTCTCTAATTATCTTTTTATTTCCTAATATTTTCTAATTATCTTGCTATTCAGCGCCTTACAGGCTTGCGACGCAGCTCAGACTCTGTATGTCCCAGAGGCCGCAGTGCCGCCTGTGCAGCTTGATTCCCTCTGGATGTGTTACACCTGGTTTTGCATTCTTGTGTACAGATTCTACATATATACTAGCTAATCCGGAGGAAGGTTAATGAGAAAACACCCAAATAAATTTTAAGCTTTGTCTCTGTTTTTTGTTTCAGTCTGCAATCTTACCTCCATTCTTCCTCTGTTTCCAGCGACATTTCCGGCGACCTCCATTTGTACTTCTGTCTCTGTCTAAAACAGTACATTTGGAAGGCGGCTCCACAAAGTGTAAAGCTTACAGTAGCTAGGTGCCACAGTCAGAATCGGAGCTCCCAAACATTGGGTATAATGGCTCAAACGGAGGATCCATAGCTTTCTCAAGGTTGCCAAACTCTATAGATAAACACACTTACACACACCAAATCAACACACAACACACACGACACACAATCCGCATTAGAGTGGACATGGCACACCCACGTCATAATGGAAATGCACATCTACATCTTCAAGGGAACACAGCACCGAGTTTCTCTCTAGCCAAAGAGCGTCAAGGTTTTCACATAAACAATCTAGGGATTCCATAAGCCTTCATCCCCAATTTACATTCAGTCAAAATTACAAGTTTTACCCCTCTAAGTACAAGCTAACAGGGTCTAGTAATTAAAACTACCAATAGGAGCCCACGTAAGAGCCGAGGGTCTAATAGTTTATTACATAATTTTACTACCAAAATACCATGACTTTTTAGGCATGCCACACTAGGCCTATTTCAAGCAGACAAGTCGGGAAGTGGAAGAATTTTCATTGTTGAGTACAAGGAAACTTAACAGTGAGGAAAGCTGAAAAACTTGTTTTACACTACAAGGTATAAGAAAATAAGTTTTTTTTTTTTTTTTTCCCTCTGAACTAAAAGACCATCAAAGATGTTGCATATGCCACAAACCTGAAATAAGAACCAATACTTTTCACTTCATCTTTATACAATTTTATTCATATCTTTTTTTTTTTTTAGCTATCTATGATCAAATGCCAATTAATCTCCTCTAAATTTCTTTTTCTCATTTTAAAGTAATGTCATATTGCATTTTTCTGATTCTCTTATGTGAATCTTAGATGGGAATCAAATGCTAAAAGGTACAAGCCAACAAGCCAACTATTATTAGTAGATGTATAATTCTGTGTGTACTCTTAAGGTAAGGATGATAATTTCATCTCTTGTGAAGGTTAAAAAGTTGTTTCAATTTACTCTTTATCTGATTCAATTTAATTGTCATAAGATTGGATTTGCTTGTTAACTAAATTGACAACACTCTCATTTATCTATTTCAACTCTTACCTTTTTAACTATAAGTCATTGTTAGACATGAAAATTAATTATGCTTACAAGTTTGTGAAAACTTTTTTTCTTACCTTTCCCTTTTTGTACAGTCCAGTAATGGGTACAGCTTTTTAGATTCAAAACATGAAAGGATGATACAACTTTTATAAAGAATAATTGATGAGCAACTAATACTTGGGTACCATATAGCTTTCATTTTTACTACTTTCTTAAGGAATGCTAGCTCTTGACAATTGGGTATGATACCTACAAGAAACTTAAAAAAACTATAACTTTTTTTTGGTTTTCAAGCAAGAGTTTCCTTCCGATTTGTTAAAAACCTCTTAAACCCAATGCCAAAATTATGGTTAGAACAATTATGGTTGAAGAAAACTTATTAACTGCATAAGCATGTAGAAATTATACTAAATCTAAAAAATATAAGCTAAAATTATTATATCTGACTGCTAAAATTTTCATCTTATGTTAGAATATTATTTTATAGGATTTTCCCTTCATTGTTTTAAGGCAATGTAGTTTACCAAGTAAAATGACAGGAGGCCACAACATCACCAATCAATTAATTTCTAGATAGAGGTATTGAAACTAAAGTATTTACATTAATATACATGGAAATAGAGACATTAGTTAAAAGGAATGAAGCCGGATTTTTTTCTTTCTTGGTTTTGCATGTGCTTAAACTAGTCAATGGTGAGGATCGGATGCCATGTTCGGGCCTAATAGACTTCCCTCTTTGAAATTCTGTAAGCTTTAAAAAATGGTGTCCCTCCCATTAGGTCTCCTACACAGTACCACTCTACAAAATCTTGAGATATCAAACTGTAATAGCTTGACATCGCTACCAAAAGGAATGCGTAAGCTATCCTACTTGCGGATGCTGAAGATGGTGGAATGTCCCAACTTTCAATAAAGATATAATAGACAAACAAGGGAGGATTCGAATAAAATTGCTCACATAGCAAAGCTAGACATCTGGGAAATTCTAACTAAGTAGGTATGTTACTCATCATTTTATTTTAATCTACCACAGAAATTGAAATCCTCATATTTTTTCACTTTCCTCTTCTTCATTTTTCCCTGTCAATAACTCCCAATTTTAGGTGTACAAGTTGCCAAACCAGTTGAAGTTCTTCGGAGAAAGGGGAAAAGGTGTTACCTAAGATTCCTCCACATCCTAAATATATGCTTGTATTTGGAGTTGCCTTAACAGGACAAAATTCTAACAATTATGAATCTTCCACTAATTTAGGCTTATTACTCTCACTTGATCTTAATCCTTTGTAGGAATTGAAGTACCTATCTTTACCTTCATTTTTCCTTTCTTTTTCTCTAAGTATTTTTTGGTTCCTAAATTTCAAATGCAGGACCAAGAGAACAAATAGAAGTACCAAGAAAATAGGGGACATGATTCAGATGTTATTCAAAGATCTAAAGCTCCATAGTTTCTTGCAACTAGTCAACAACTTGGTGGTAATTATATTTTTTCTTGTCTTCTTCTGTATATATGTCCAAATATTTAAGTGAGGCTTAAATCTGGTAAGTACAAAGCTAGAATTAGCCTATTGCACAATTGTTCTATTTGTTTCAATTTTCTTGTGTTATGAAATTAGCTTAAAACAAAACTAAAGTGGTACCTTTAGTGTTGAAATGTGCACAAATAAAGCAGAACATTTCACTTTATTGATTGATGTGACTATACTTTTGAGTCTATTTTGATAGTAATTCCTTACTAAGCAGGATCTTTATAGTACAATATTTCACTTGTATATTAGTTTTTGTATGTTAGGTTGGGTTATTTTAAGGCTATAAGTTGGTGTTTTGGCTATTTAAAGGCTCCTAAGGTATAGTTTGGTTGATTTACAACTTAGTAGATGTTTCGTGCAAATTAATTACCATTTATAGCTAGAAATCCATTAATTATCATTACCAATAATATGGACATCTTATTGGTGAAAACGTTATTTTTCTCTACAAGATAACACCTTCATTATTTTTGTCTACCTCTAATGTATGAGGTTTGTAGTTTGTGCCTATCCTAGATCTTATTGGTTGTATAGAACTTGAGCTAACCAATAATGGGGATGACATGCGATGGCAATCCCTTAAACGCCTTTCTTTCTCTTTATTGATATTCTAAAGTTGACGTCTCTCTAATTATGGCTTTAACATGTTATCACTCTGCAATATCTCTAACTTCAAGATCTAAAAGCTTGATGGCTATACTAAAATGGATCTACACTTGCAAATAACATGAAATGCTTCAAATTTGTGGATGCTTCAACTTGATATCATTGCCTAAGGTACTGTATAGACTATGGTATTTATAGAGGCTAAGTATTCATATGTGCCCTAGATTATTTGAAAGATGCAAGAGGGAGATAGCTGAAAGTTTCCCCAAGATTGCTCAGATTCTAGAGGTAAGACTTTAAGTACATTTAGTAGTTAATCATTCTTTATCTTAGTTGACCATTGAAATTGAAGTACCCATCTTTATCCACCTTTATCTTACTCATTCTTCAACTCTATTTTCATTATTTTTTTCCTCTATTCATCTTGGTTGTTAGATTTCAAATGAAAGAAAAACCAATTGAACTTAAGGTAGAGGTTGACCTAAGATTACTCACATCTTAGTAAAATTTATATGCTTGGAGCTACCTCAATGAAAACAAGGTTTAAATAACCATGTGTCTTTCATTCATTTATACACTTTGTTTAACTTAATCTCTCATGGAAACTAAAGTACCCACCTTTACCATCCTTTTTTCCTCACTTTAGCGTGTCTCCTTCTTGTCATAAATTTGAGTCCAGTGGGGTATATTGCTATTTTATGGTTAAGAATGGTATACTTGTTATATATTGTGGTTTTATTTATATTCCAAAATAGTCAATCAAATGATATAAATTGGATTAAAAAAAGTGTTGACGGATAAATGAATTTATGATTCTTGAATTTTACTTCCAAAACTATGGCCAAGGATGGGTTTATTTTGTTATGCTTATGTAAAATCTGTGAGCTCATTTATGTTGACTTGACACTTTGCCTGATCACATGGTATAGATGGAAGGATTCTAATGGCTCAAGGTATCGAGGAATTTATATTGGTACTAAATTGTAGTACAACCACGGAGAGCCACATCTAAAAAAGTCTTAATTATTATGTTGATGTACGCAGCATGCTATAGAAAATATTTCCTGTGCAGGGCTAGTCTAGATAAACTAAGAGGTGTAAATAATTTATTAAAATAGTCTACAGAAAGTAAAATTACATAAAGATTAAGACAAAGACCTAATATGAATGAAAACAATTTAAAATTTGCTAAAACTTGCATAAGTACTTCCTCACATCCTGGAGAATCCTGCATAAGTGTAAACCATAAATAAATTGATATTGCTTTGTGTCCTTTAGAACAATTAACAAAAAATGAAATTCTTGGGTTTCCAACTCTACATAAATTAGTATCAATATAAGTACCAAGGCTAAAGTTTATATATCAATATGGAAAGAATAAAAGACATTAAATAAAAGGAAGTCTAATCTTTTTTCTTTCTTTATATCTAATAGGTGGCACCACAAAGAGGAAAGCTTACAATAACTAGCCTGTTTCAAGTAAGCAAGTTAAGAAGAAGAGGAATTTGCATTGTTAAGTAAAAGATAATGAAAAGTTTGGATATGTCAAACAATTGTTTGAAAAAAGAAATGAAGCTTTTAACTATAAATAAATTAATTTCAAGATGGTGGTACCAAAGCTCACGTTTATATATCAATACGGAAGAAATATGAGACATTAAATAAAAGGAAGTCTAATCTTTTTTCTTTCTTTACATCTGGAAGGTGGCTCCACAAAAAGGAAAGCTTACAATAGCTAACTTGTCTCAAGTAGACAAGTAGAGAAGCAGAGAAATTTGCATTGTTAAGTACAAGGTATTGAAAAGTTTGGATATGTCAAACAATTGTTTGAAAAAAAAAAATTAAGCTTTTAACTGTACATAAATTAATTTCAAGATGGAGGTACAAAAGCTCTAGTTATAAATCGACATAGAAGGAATTAGATACATTAAATAAAAGGAAGTTTGATCATTTTTTCCTTTTTTCTTTAGGTACATTAAATAAATCAACAATCATTTGTGGCTCCACAAAGAGGAAAGCTTAAAATAGCTAAGCCTGTTTCAAGTAGACAAGTTAAGAAGCAAAGGAATTTGAATTGTTGTAAAAGGTAATTGAAAAGTTTGGATATGCCAAATGATTGTTTGAAAAAAGAAATGAAACTACATGACATGGTTACTCCAAAACATAACTAAGAGAAATTGTTTTTTCTTTTTTCTCTCAAGTTTAGAAGACCATTGAGTGCGGTTGAATATATCACAAACCCGAAATCATGGCCTGAAGTTGACGTAATATGTGCCTGAATATTACTGAAAACAAGAGAAGAAGGTTGGAGAATTCAGGGAAGAAGTAAAAGGTCCCTAGAAAATAGCTAAAATACTCGCTACAGATTTTTGAAGCTGTAAGCTCAGAAGCTTCTTAAATGAAGTTTGAAATGTGCTGATCGATGACAGGTCTTAGCTAAAAAATTTTTGTCAAATCTTAGCTTAAGGCTACTAAAATCTTAATACCATGATTGGTTTGGATAAGAAACTACACTTCACACTTTATCTTTATACAATCTCATTCATATCATTTTTCTTGTTATCTATAAGCAAACACCAACTAAGCTGCCCTAAATTTTTTTTAATTGTTTAAGGTATTTCAACTTTCATTATTCTAATTCTTTTGTGAGAATCCAATGTTGGGATGGTACCAGCTAACTATTAGAGGAGATATAATTCCATATATACTCTTGAGGTAAGGATGATAATTTCATCTTTTCTGAATGTCAAAAAATTATTGCAACATACTCCTTATTTGATTTAATTTAAGGTTTATAAAAGCTTTTTGTAATAGCATTTAAACATTATTGCCTAATTTGGTGAATATGTTTGGTTTTAGTTTAGATTATTTATTTGTGATCCCTTCTAATGTGGAGTTTCTCATTGAAATATTGCAACTTAACATGCTACTTATATATATTCTAACATTTGAGTTACTTGTTAAATAAATTTACAATCACTTTCATCTATCCATTGCATCAATTGTTACCATTTCAATTATAATTCATTGTTTGACATGGAAATTAATTATGTTAAAAAGTTTGTGAAATCTTTTTTGCTTGCCTTTCCTTTTATCTACAATCTAAAGATGGGAAAGAAAGGATGTATGGATTCTCAAGAAGATAGGAGCTATGGTGGTCCCCTCTGGACCGCCCAGATCCCATAATAAGTTGGTGATAAAAGTAATAAAATTAATGGTCTCAAAGGATGACACCCCCAAACTTAACATTTTGCTCATCTTGGAGCAAAAGCTCTAAACAACATTTTATGATTAAAAAAAAAACACACAAGAAGCACTAAACAACATATTCTAACAATACAACCAATCACTCCATGATATTCTCCCAAACACCCCCAAACTTAACATTTTGCTCACCCTCGAGCAAAACACTAAACAACACATACTAACAACCAATCCCTTCATGATATGCTCCAATCATTACTCAACTTAACAATTCAAAGATAAACATAACTTTCATCCAAATATTACAATTGGTTTATAAGACAAGATAAATTCTTAGCTATGTCAACCACGTATGTGTGTGTAAATCTGCATTTTTTCTCAATTACATGCACTCCAAATAGATCTACATTAATATGCAACCTCTCAAGATCTTTAACCAAACCTCATGGGTTTACTTTTCATTCCTTTCTCCATTAATGTAAGCCAATCATCTAACCAAGAATTAATAGGACTTTCATAAGCTTATAATGTAAAGCTGGGCTAAGGGTAAGATAGAAGTCACTTAAGCTTAAATAACCTATAAACACATTAAGATCTCATCAAAACTCTAGCCCTTCTCTACCTTTTTAGTTCATGAAGATTATCTTTACACCACCATTTATTCTTATTCTTTCTTGTCCAATCATACTTTGACACCAACCAAAAGTCACAATTACGTATGCAGCAATAAAGCAAAACAACATTATTTAAGCATAGCCACCTCAATCCTCCCTTACCAATGATATTCAATAACAATGCTCAAAGGTCTCTTTTAGAGAACGATGTGACTTGAATCTAACAAAAGATAATGAGAATATTCCATTCTAAAGCAAATGCTTTTCTTTTCTTTTTCTTTTTTTATTTGCATTTGCATTTGCATTTACAAAAACATTTACAAAAGTGACATACTATGCTACATATAATCATTTCAATCAACTTCTTTCTTTACTACATCCTTTTCCTCAACTTCTCTTATGATCAAATCAACTTATACACTCTAGAAGTCAATATGTTCATAGGACTAAGACAATGATATAAATTGATTAAAAGGCTAAGAGATATCATATGCAAGTGTCATTCAACAAAATCAAGATTAGAACAAGGCTCGGCAAGGTGACTAGGGATAAGTAAACAAGGTTAGCTTGAGAGGCTCAATCAATCCAAAGATGGCCTAACTCATGTTCTCGTTTAAATGCAGCCTAGAATTTTGCCTTAAGAGGAAATCAAGCAAATTTTAAGATCCGGGTAAGATCTAAGAAAATCACACACTTTACATAAATTTTTTCTAGAGATACACACAATTTCAAGAAAATGAAGAGTTTTAGTGCTTAATAAGTGAATCAACATAATCAGAATCACATTTACTCATACCACAATTGCAAGTTTAAACATCTCCCCAAGAATAACCAAGAATGCATAATAAAGAAACCAATCATGTTGATCATGGTTCATCACGGTTTATCATAAAAAATAAATTTCACATAGCTTTTAACACAATACAGAAAATTTCAACATAACTAACAATATACTTCCAACAATATCACAACACTTCCAACACACTTCCAACATAATATAAAACACTTCCAATAGACTCCTAATATACTTCCAACACAACTATAACTACCATAACACACAACCTCCAACAAAATCCAATAAAATAGCACACTTTTAACAGCAACAATAACACCCCTAAACTTAAATGAAGCATTCTCCTTAATACTAAAAGAAAAAAAAAGCAATAGTAAGGAAAGAATAAGGAAACTCCCCTGATTGTAGACTATTTCCATGTGAGCTGTGATGAATTTATGATGACAGCTTTCTAGCCAAAAGACCACGAAATGATTAGGTTGTCTCCCAAGAAGCACTTGTTTTATAGTTTTCAGCCAAACTATCCTCCACATTGTTACTCAAGGAGGATGGAATCCCAACAATTTAGGAGACAACTTGTGTTGCATGATAGTTGAACAGTTTGTAATCAACACCACTGTCTCATATAGTTCCGGCTCCCTTTTGTTCTCCAATGTCTCTTTAAAAAATTACGCATAACTAGATATTTGAATTAGAGCATCTGTAAAAGTAATGTTAGTGTGACATTTTAAAGATATATCAAGGAATTCCAAAAACTACTTATCTCTTTCACGTTGCTGAAATCTCAGGGGAGATGGAGCTGGAGGCATAAAGGGCATAGGATTTTCTAGAACAAGCTTACTCCTAGGTGCCTCCTTAGGTTGTATACTGATATCCTTATCTATTTCTTTGAAAATCTCCTTGTCAGCATTATCTTCTCCCACTTACATGCCACTTGGTAGGGTTATTGCCTCTATGGTACATGTACGGCTTTTCTCCATGTTGCTAAGCAAAGGACCCTTTTGACTCTCTAAAATCATGTTGATAAGTTGACTCATCTGAAAGCTCACTTCTTGATTTTGAAATCTTGCTTCAATCCTCTTTGTAAAGTTATGTGTGGTGATGGCCAACTCACTGATCATGTCCTCTAAGCTAGGTTTTGCCTATTCTATTGTGCTCAATGTTGCTTTAGTGCTCTTCATACAGCACTTTGTGATGGTGGCCATCTTGTTGATTATATCCTTCAAGTTAGGCTTTACCTCTTCTCTTTGCTTGAATGTTGGTAGCGATCTTAGTTCATTTGGGTTACTCTATGAAAAATTTTGATGGTTGTCCCATCTCGGATTGTACATGTTAGAATAAGGATCATTGTGTGACCTGTTCAAAATCCCAACAAAATTAACATAATCATTATATTAAGCATAAGAATTACCTACTTGGTATTCTGTGCTCACATGTGCTCCACCACAAAATTCACATGTTCTATTCCTCAAGAACACTTCCTATTCTGCATGTAAGTCGGCAAGGGCATCTCTCTCTTTTGTCCTATTTTTTGATAATATTCCACGTGAGTTCTCCTTTTTTATTTTTGTTTGTTTTCTTTTTCTCTTTTCTTTCTGTTTTTTGTTTCTATTTTTGCTTCATTTTCTCTTTTTTGGTCTATTTTGAGTTTGCTACATAAAATAACAAAATATAATTAAATATAATTAAATACAAATATAATTACATAAACATTTATTATATATTGCCTAAAATGATCAAAATAACTCTATAAGAAATAGAGTTATTAGTGGATGATACAACATTTATAGGGAATAATTAAGTGGTAATTAATACTTAATTATGGTATAACTTTCATTTTTACTACTTTCTTAAGAAATGTGGCTCTTGACAATTAGGTATGATACCTATAGAAAGCCTTAAAAAAACAGAAAATAATTAAAAAAAAGTAAGGACAACATTATGATTAAACCAATAGGAGTTATTTGGTGGGCTGACCAACTAGTTAATTTTCACAATTACATCATTTGCAACCCATTCTATATTGATATTCTTTCATAGATTTGAACATTAAACAAATATAAGTTAAAATTATTTTATTGGAAGAATAAAAACTTTCATCTTGTATTGGTGCCAAAAGATGATCTTATGGAATTTCTCTTTATTGTTTTAAGGTAATGTAGTTTTCCAAACAAAGTGACAGAAGCCATCAACATCATATTGGAACTATAATAAATTAAGGTAATTGGAGGAATATTAGGTAACTTTACTTTCGATTTCTTTCTAAGTACTACCTTTGAAAAAAAAAACAAAAAGAAGTATACTTTTGATTTCCTTCTTTGTACCGCCTTTGGAAAAATAGATTTTTCTTAAGATTGCTTATCTATTAAAACATTCAGTAAATGTTTACTTCACATGTTGAAGTAGATATGAAGTTCAATATGATGATGCAATCAACGATATATTCCATCAACAATCTTGCAAATGGCAGCTATGCAGAAAGGAGGATCACCAACCAAAAAGTGTTTGGAATCTTATATTATCTAAAACCATTACTCTTGGGCCTTGATTAGCGATTCTATTTAAGTTGTTTATGCTCACTAAAATTTGATCCAAATTAGGTATTGTTCTATTTCATGGTTGAGCATGGAATCCTTGCTATACTATACTTTGGTTTTATTTACATTCCAAAATAGCCAATCAATGGATAAAAGTTGGATAAGAGAACTTATGAAACGATGTCATGAGTTCTTGAATTTTTCTTACCAAAATGTGCCCAAGGATGGGATGGTTTTTTAGTCCTTGTGAAAGATGTGTAGACTCATTTTTATGTTGAGTTACCGCTTTGCATGTTCACATAGTATAGGCGAATGAACTAGGATTGTAAAAGTTCAAAATCATGTGCAATTCCTGTAGGCACAAATGTCTATTAGAAGTAGATAGATCCACATCTAAAAACAAAGTCTCAACGAATATGCTGATATATGTAGCGAGTTGTATAAGGCATTTCCTATGCGGGAACACTATAGATGAACTTAGAGGTGTAAATAGTTTATTGGAATCTAGAGAAAGTCGGGTTATACAAAGACTAAGACAAGGACATAATATCAATGAATGGAATCTTAAGATTTGCTAAAAAAATGGGTAAGAATTTTATCAAAACCATTAGAACTCTACATAATTATCAACAATATCAATTTATGATATTGCTATTTGCTCTTCAAAACACATTAACAAGAAAAGAATATTAATTTTTAATTGTACCTTGATTGTGTATTTTAGGAGAATAAGGAAAAATTTGCTAATCAATTAATTTATAGATAGAGATACTAATGTTCAAGTATTTACACCAATATTCAAGGCATCAAAGACATTATTTAATAAAAAAAAAGGTATGATATATTTTTTTTAGTAGAAATGTAAGTTTACATTAATAAAAGGTAGTATACAGAAACATAGAGGCAAATCCAACATTACAAAAATTACAAAAACTGCAAAACAATAAAAGCTGGAAACCTCCAAATCTCATTCAAAATGACATTTATATTTTGAAACAAATAACCACTCTCTCAGACAATTTTCCTTATTTTAGCAAACAAATTGGGATGTCAATTATTCTATTATAAAATCTTCTTATATTTCGTTTTGCCCATATACAATAAATGCAAGCTATAAAAGGTATTTTAAGAAGTTTCACAGCTAAATCTTATCCTTTAGTTGTTGTGATCATCTATTGCAATTTGTCATTCCATTCTCTAATATGGCATCAAATTCCATTTTGAGTAAGGATAATCTTCCAAACTATTATTGTCCATAGACATTAAAAAAAAAAGATGACTCTTGTTTTCAACTTGAGACTAACAAAAATCATAGTATAAGTTAACTGAAGGAAGCCATCGTACCATTCTTTTTGTTGTAAAAAGTCGATCTTGACAAACTAGTTAACTAATAAAATTATGTTGGCAGATACCACGAGTCTAAATTAGATTCTACCAATCCACTTTTTCATTAATTGGTTAAAGATCTTGATAAATTTCTTTGTAGTAATAGGCAGACCTATAAAAAACTAAGATAAGTGTAGGTCTTAGTTTAAGAAAACCTCTCCAACTCCATGCCATTGAACCTTTGATATCAAGCTGCATTACTAAAGTTCTTTTGTATTTTGTATTGTGGATCCACTTACTCCATAATGAAGCAGTTGAAATATTGATGAGATTCCAAAGTATACATCCCAAAATGACTTTATTCCAAAGTTTAAGAATCGGTAAACCCAATCCACCTTTCTTCTTTGGGGACCAAACTATTTGCCAGATAACTTTGTGATAGTATGGTGTATCTATACTACCTGTCCATAGAAAGTTCCTAATTTTTTTTGGAATCTCATAAATTGTTTGCTTTGGTAGTATGATATTTTTTTTCTTTTTGTAATTTCTGTCTTTTTGAATAGAGAAGGTCTCAAAGACTTACCTTGAAAGGTGACTTCACAAAGAAGAAAGCTTAGAGTAACTAAGCCTATTTCAAGTACAATAAGGAAAGCGGAGGAATTTGCATTGTTGAGTATAAGGCGATTGAAAAGTATTACAAACAGTTGATTGAAGAAAAGAAATGATAGAACATGACAGGATTAAAGTAGAAGATAACTAAGAGAAACTACCTTTTCTTTTTTCTCCCCAGTCCAAAAGACCATAAAATGCTACTGAATATATCTCAAACCGAGTCATGGCCCCAAGTTGAGATACAATGTGCTTCAATGTTGTTGGAAACCAGGCAGAGCTGAGGAGAAGAAGGCCAAAGGCTAGAAAATCAACCCAAATCCCGCTCTAGACTTCTAAAATTACAAGTCGAGAAGATTCTCAAACGACATTTGAAAAGTGTGCTGATTGATGACAAAATATGCCGGGATTCCAATTGCTTCTGATGTAGAAAGCCAACTGTCTTTAGGAAAATGATGCTCATTTAACATTTTTTTTTCCTTTCAGAAAACAAAAAACGAATTACTGAGAAGGACTAATCTTGAAGAATGCATTTCTCTCGAAATTTGAAGCTAGTGAACGAAATGGTGATATTGGTCACAATTTATTCTATGTCAAGTCTATCATTGCCAGGTAAGAGTGCGATATATTTTGTCGAAGATGAAAAGAAAGAAAGGTGGCAGAATCACATGAAATTATACTCTACATTTTGTATCATATTGTTAATGAAGAAAATTATTATGCAAGAAGTCTTTCTACCATGTTGTACCCTATGGCTTCTAAGTAATCAAACTAAATGATGTTAAAAGAAAGAAGACACTAGACCAAATACCAACTTCAAATAACGAACACAGCTTTTTCTGGCTCTTTGCACTAATTTGTTCCAATATACTACGGATAAAAGTCTTGAACATAACCAATTGTTGAAAATTTTCTCACTAATAATGTCAAATTTGTATGGTTCTTTTGAAAAATCAAATACTTATTTGTCTTGAAAAATCTATCACTACGTGTGCTAAGTAGGATCTTTTGTTGCTTTTTATTCCCATATTTTTTTATAAGATATGCTACAAAATTACTTAGATTGTGCAACAAAACACAGACATGAAATTTACTTAGATGGCTGTTAAGTTATATGACATTAAGAAGTTATAAAAGGAGGATAAACCAAACAAGAAAAACCATGCCCTCTTTCCTCAGGAATTGCATATTGTCTTGTGTTGTAGGCCTGCTTGTGCATTGGGGTTGTCATTCTTGTGGTGTACTATTTAGTTGACGGGCCGAGGATTATTAAAAATGGCTGCAGGCTTTTCTTCTGGTAGAATAGGGTCAAATCTTCGAGGCCCGAAAAGGTAGCAGACCAAAAGTATAAGACAGCCGCCAATACTTTTCGGCAGAGCCCACTAGAAGACGGTGGATGAGCCTTAACATTCTATACCCCTTAGCCGAAGGAGCAAGGGTCTGCAAATTGTCAATCCGATTCCCTATCCCTAAAGCACCTTCTTGAAGCGGGAAGCTCATCTTGAATCAACTAGGATGAACATGATTTTTGTGACAAAAAAAACAATTAAATACCGAAGCTGATGAAACATAAACTAAAATACTCAAAAGGATTTAAGATTTCAACTGAAGAAACTATTGCATGTCCAAAAATTATTTGTGCATTTCAAGTGTGGCTTCGATAACAAGTGGTGAGATGAAAAAATAGGACAAAAATGATGAGAATCTAATTTATAATGAAATAAAATCAAAGGTCTAATGCAATATTAGAAATTTTTTAACTTAATTTGTGAATGTATGTTATTGTTGAAACATTTGGAAAAGAAAAACAACTTGTTTGTTTAGACATCTTGCTGAGTCTTCTCTATTGTACAACAGTTGAGAATCATATCACACTAATATTGATTAAGACCCATGTTTTTGTTGTGTTATTTAAGGTGTAGAAGTGCTAAGCAGTATACTATCATGTTAGAAAACCTATTTTTCCCCAAAAGTTGACTTATGAGTAAATAACTTACGTTATTATAAAGAGAATTTTCAAATGAAATTTAGATACTATGGGACTTATGCATTATTTACCACTTTATAGGAAAAAAGAAAAATAAAAAATTGGCCATGTCCACTTCTTTGATTTAGGCCAAGCAAAAGAATTTGTATTAATTTGGTATAATTAGAAAGACATGAATCCCCGTTCTTCATGTTGGACATGTCTTTCCAAGTCAACAAGAGTCATCCGAAAAGCTATGTTCACAAACATTTAGGTTACAATCAATGTGAACCCATTTATCATGGATTTGGACGGAAAGCATTTGGCTTTTACGTGGGACCTTGAAATTGAACCTTTTCCTTTAGGGGGCCTACCAACAAGCAAATGTGTTTAATGACTGTAGTTTTGGTGGTAATGATTCTGTCGTGTGTAATCGGTTTTTCGAATCACTAGCCATTACCTCTCTTTTCTACTTTTCTCTTTTCTGCGCGACTTGACTTAAATGTTAATTGAGACTGTTGGTTTGATGTCGTCTGCTTTTCTGCACAACTTTACTTAAATGTTTGCTGAGACTTTTGCTTTAATGTCGTCTAAAGGTGTTCAAAAGGCAAGCAGAAAACGACCTGACTTAAATGTTTGTTGAGACTTTTGCTTTAATGGAGTCTAAAGGTGATCAAAAGGTCAGCTTTTCTGCACGACTTACTTAAATGTTTGTTAAGCTCATACATGGAGGCATCTACCAACCTTTCAATGAATTGTGTTTTTTCTTTTTTTTTTTAAAGTATTGAATCCCTTCATGTATTTTTGACTAACTTGGATATACTTTAAAATGGGCTATTACTTCTTAGTTTAAGCCATTAAACAAAACTTGATAGAGATTCTTGGTTATAAAAAAATTATTTTTTGAGGTAATGTATCAATCAACATAATCATAGATTACGGAATGTTCTAATGGAATATGACAAACAAAGAGCTTTTATTATTCATCTCACCCTTATGGAAAATGGTGGATTCAATATGCAATGACCGAAAAGCAAGTGAAGCGATGAAAAAGTAAAAAGCTCGTTCTTTATTGATAATATATTCAAGGTAATAATGCATTTGTTAGAAGAAGTAAAATACAAGATAAAAACCAGACAAGATGAGAAAGAAACCAAATGTCAAAGAGAAAACTCAAGAAAATAATGTTGGAATATCTAGTGAACAAAAACAACTTGTTGTATATCTTCTCTCTAATTATTTCTTACTATGCAACATTTGAGAATCATATGGCCCTAATAGTAATCAATACACCTGTTTCTGTTTTATTATTCAAGGTGATTAAAAACATTTTTGTTAATAGTAACTTTCATAGAAAGTATGCAAATGGAGAAATCAATAACTTCATAGCATTGGTTTTCTATTTAAGCGTTCTCCCAAAGGGCCAATGTTTAAAAGACCGAATCAAGAAATGTAGATATGTATGAAGTCTTACTCTTCATCAAACACCAAAGTCGATGCATGTCACTGTCAAATTGGAAACAAAGCCATTCATCTGCACTGAATTAGAAGTGAAGTGATTGATGTTTCATTTATTAGGCATGATATGTTTTCAGTTTGTGGGAGATCATGAATTTGGGACACAATAAACTAGAACAAAATGTTAGAAGAGAGAAGATTAGGACGAACTAAATATATTTCAAATTGAGAATCAATTTTTTGTTAACTTGTTATTAGGTAACATTAGGTGATTGTTAACGGGATGATAGTTGGTTGTTTGTTAGGTTTTAATCAAGAGGAAAATTTATTTGTTTATTTTTGTAACTAAATAAAATTTCAACACGTAGGAAAAAAAATTTTGCTTAATCTACTAAATATTAAAAAATTAGTTGTAAATTATCCATAAAATTCATATAGTCTAGAATAAGAGAATAAATTCTTGAACTCATGCACCAATTCTTTAAAGGTTAGTGATTCGCTTAAAGAAAAATAAAAAAAGAAAAAGAAAAAGAGAGAAAAACTAATTATGTCCACTTTTTTGGTTTGGAACAAATAAAAAGAATTTTTATTAATTTGGCGTAGTTGGGAAGGCAAGAATCCGCATTCTTTACAATCTTGTGAATGCCGACATATTTTTCCAAGTCAACGGAAGTCATGTATAAAGCTGGGGCTAAAACCATTCATATTGTCATCGTGTTGGAGGAGAAAGAATCTGACTTTTACATGCGGCCTTCGAATTAGACTTTGCCCTTAATGGGTCCACCAACAAAGCTGTTTTACCTACAGCTAAAATGGAGCGGTCTTCGGTAAAAAGTCTTGCTATATGCTCTAGTTATATATATTCAAATTCAGGGGCATAGAGGCTGCTTCGAGGAAGGGAGGATTGATCTAGAATTCAAGGCTTTTTTTTTTTTTGGGGGGGGGGGGGGGGGGGGGGAGGAAATCCAACTGTATTGCCTTTTCATCTATTATCTGTTATAAATCGAAAACCACAGATTCCATAGGTTAACGAGGAAATGATGAGACTCTTTAGTAGATAAAGACTAACCAATATGTCCATACCTTGAATATGAGTTAATAAGAGATTCTTTTACATATCTTTAAGTTGCAATTTTCAAAAGCCACAACGATTCGAACCACAAAACAAAGAAACAAAAGGCAAAAAAACTATAGTAAACGAATGTAGCTTTGGGAGTCATGTTTTCTGTCGTGTGTTAGTAGTTTTCAGATCAGTAGCCTTCCAAAAACTTTATTCTGTTTCTCTTTCCTACTTTTCTCTTTCATTTTGCTTTAATGTCGTCTAAAGGTGTTCAACAAAGCAAGCTTATCTACATGACCTGACTTAAATGCTTTCTTAAAAAAAAAAAAAAAAGATAAAATGGGAATGGAAAATTCGGATGTTGAGCATGAGACTTCTTAGGTCCCGTTAGCATGAGCTCCAACTAAGCGACATGTCTATCAACAACTTGCTTTAAATATTTGTTAAGCCATACATCAACCATCTGCCTACCAACCTTTCAATATGAGTTTTTTTTTCCTTTTTCTTTTAATCATTATAACCATGCCAAGGGCATCCTCTTCCACCTCTTCCACATATGTGTCATTTTCCAGGATACGGTGATCAGAGAGCTTATTATATTATCTTAAGTATGGGACAACAAGAGATTGTTACAGAAATTTTTAAGTTGTAGTGTGCAATGAACCACAAAATAAAAGAACAAAGAAAAGCAAACTATGTTACATGAATATAGTTTTTGCAATTGCGTTTCATTTGAGTGTAAGCTGTCTTTAAATAAATAGCCAACCTATCACTTAACTAGTTGGCTTAGTAACAAGTTAATGGGAACTTCAAATGTAAGATCAAGGATTTGACTCCTTGCATAAATGAGCTACGTGCATGTTGTAATATTTTAAAGAAAAAAAATTTAAAAACATACTCAACCTAAGAATTCAGACCATTTATCTCTTTTTTACTTTTTTCTTTAATGTCATCTAAAGTAGTCCAAACGCATTTGAATCAGTAGCCATCCTAGAATTTAGCATGCATGTTTCTCTTTTCTAATGTATGTTCCTTGCATTTGCTTCTTCTCTTACGTTCCACGAATTTGTTTTCACATGCCTTTTTATTTGCCCTTTTTTTCTGATGTTGATAAAAACAGTAGTAAGAGAATTTACAAAAACAATTTTCGCTGGAAAATTTTGGTTAATAACGATTTTGCAAGCATCCTTGTTTACATAAGAGCACTTTCTAACTTGGGGGTAGTGTCACTAAGGGGCCATAATTTCTGTGGTATAATTCCATATCAATTGTGTTGGTTAAAGAGGATAAACATAACGGATCTTTCCATGAATTTGCTTTCGGGAACAATTCCTCATTGCCGCCACAATGTATCCTTTGCAAAGTTAGTTATTGTTGATAATATATCCACTATGTGCGAAATTATCAATGCATAATAGTCATCGAAACAGGATTAATAGGAACATTCTATTAAGTGCTGAAGTTGTTGTAGGGATTCAAATTATGACTTTGTTTATAGGTTGTAATAAGGTTGAGTGTAAGTGAGATCACAAAATAAGAATACAGTTGTTACACAATTGAAATTATTCGTCAATTTTCTTTCAGATCTTTATTCAATTGTGTATTTTTTCAGTCTCTTGCAAGTCACACAATTTTCATATATCATTCTTTTTTATGGAAATCTCTAGAAGAAAGCTGGTGATTGGAATTGCCAAAAAGAAGACCCAGGTGAGTCCACTCATTGTCGCAAAAGTTGGAAAAAAAATAAAAATTATGCCCCGCCGCAGAGGACCGTGGAGTGCTTGAAGGGAAGAGTCCACTCCTATTGCAAGAAGGGCAAATCTATCAATCTGGAACTATATGTCTTTTTTATTATGCTTAGCTTTATTTTGATGTGAGTTTAGTTGTAGCACGTCACAAAAATTTATGGGTGCATTTCTTAGTAATAAGATATAATATTCTATGGAACTAAAATTTGGCATAGAACCCGAAACAGAGATATTATGAAGTCTTGGTCTTCGTCATTCATAAGAATGTGGAAATCTAGACAACAAACATCACAGAAAATTAGGTGAATTGGGAGGTTGTCTGGCTTTATATAAGGCCTTCATCTTGAAGCGTGCCTGAACACGCTCGTTTTGCTGCAACAAGAACTAAGTTGGTGTCAGAATATTTCTCCATGAAGTGGCCTCTTGTGAAAGCCTTGCTGTGGGCTTTAGTTGTCTTTCTTCATATTCGAGAGCACAGAGGGTGCTTCGAGGAAGAAAGGATCGGTCTGCTGAAACTGAAGGCATTTTTGAGGTCTAATACACATGAAGACAACCTCCTTCCCTCGTGGAGGAACAACACAAAGAGTGACTGTTGTGCTTGGGAGCGGGTCACCTGTAACTCCACCACCGGTCGCGCAATCGAGCTGTCCCTTGCCCAAGTGAAGCATCCAGAACACGATCCATACCCTAGTGTTCGACTCAGTGCCCTTAGATGTCAGCACCCTTGGTTTCTAAACGTCTCCCTGTTCATGTCCTTCACTGAGCTAACAAGTCTTGATTTATCTTTCAACACAATTGGTGGTTGCCTGCCAACAGAAGGTATGTTTCGAGCCGATACTTTTCTTCTAAATACCAACCCACTTTTAAAACAAAAAATAAAATTTGAAGAAAAACGAGCGGGATCATATTTTTGTGCCTTTCAATATCGTTAGGCCTTCTCTTCACCCAAAAGAAAGAGAAATGAAAAGATTTTCTTTAGAACTTTTGTTCTGTTCCGTGATGTAATGAAAGACTTACAAGGGGGTTGGATTAATGGTGTTATCTAGACTAATCTACCCTTGAGCACAAAAGCAACAAAGAAAAAGTAATTTGTTGTGATTATTGATTCTAAACCTGAATTATATTTCACTTATTTTTCAGACTTTTATTTCTTTATCTAATTTTGTGTGTTATAGTATCCTAATGGATAATTTTAACAAGGTATTAATTTGCAAGTGAATGATCTATAATACAATAGAGAGTTTAGTTGAAATTAATAACCCTTACCTTATTTTGGGTTTTTGGAATACAACGTCTCTTCATCTCTTCAATAATATCATTAAAATAAGAAATATTTACAATTTCTCTATTGTGTGAAAACATGTCCCCCAGATATTCAAAAATGAATCGGTGAATGCCATATGCATAGTTTCCCACATAAAGAATTTTTCTTGTTACATATATAGTTAAAAAAATCAATAATCATTGAATCCAATAAACATAATATTTTAAGTACTAGTATAATTTTCAAGTAATGATTTCTTGTTCAACCAATAAACCTTTTGTTTTGTTTTGTTTTTTTTTTTTTTTTTTTTTTGCAGGATTTGAAAAACTATCAGGCTTAAAAAGCTTGAGAACTTTAAACCTTGGATATAATTGTCTTGTTAATGATGGCACTTTACAATCTTTGATTGAAGTGACATCACTTGAAACTTTAAATCTTACTTCCAACATTTTGGATGGACAATTTCCTACTCAAGGTTGTTTCCTTTTTCTTATATCTTATTAAGGAATTTGCAATCAGATAATTCTCATTTGACTTGGTTCTTAGTTAACTGATTCTTTTTTTAATTGGCAGTTTTAATCATGTTATGAAATTTGAACAAATGACACATAATTTATGATCATGAAAATAGTCTATTACCAATATAGGGCAGAAAAGTGGACTTAAGTTGGAGTAAACCCAAGTGCTTCTAACAACCTAAAGCTACAAGAGATGGTGAGAGATAGAATTAAGTTTTCACTTGTAACAACCTATGACAACAAGGATGGAGAGAGATAGAATTAAGTTTGAAATTTTGAATAGTCTATTAACACTTTACAATTTTCCTCTACATTACAAGATTTACCATTCATGTGACATCTTCTAAAAAAATGTCATACTATTCTTTGTTTGAAAAAAAAACTGAGTTATCTTTAATTGAAGAGTTTTCTATAGCAATCACCTTATTGCCCTTAAAACCAAGATCTTGGACTTATTCTGCTTATTAATGCATATAAAGTCTAACATTTTTCCTAAAAAGAAACTATACTTAAACTTTTGATTACTAGCTTTTAAATTGCTAAATCTTTTTAACAAATAGAATCTTCTTTACTCTTTATTTATGCTCACATTTGAAGTTGCTTTTTAAGACTAATCAGTTCATTATTGTGCTCATTTCATTACCATTTCTAAGTAGACTTTCATCCTAGAGCCAATAAATGTTAATGGTGATTCTCTAAAAACTATTACTTGCTAAACATGTTTTGTAGCTCAATTTCACTGAATTCTTAAATTAATATACAATGTTCTCCAACGTTTGAATTGATCATCTTTGTCTTTCCAATTGGAAGATATTATTTTTGTTCAATATGCAAGCATTTTTGTAATTGTCTTTACATTTTCCAACAAATCAATTATAGATTCCAAAAGCTTGTCAAGATTGAAAAGTCTAGAGACACTAGATCTCAGTGAAAACATTTTCAGCCCAAGCGTTATAAAGTAACTAAGTTCAGCCAAATCTATCAAGAATTTGAATCTTGCTAGAAATTTCATGCTTGGATACTTTTCGGCTCAAGGTATGTTGGCCCCTTTTGTTATTTTATTAAATATTCATGCAATTTCAATCACATTTTTTCTTCTAAATTTTATTTTCTTCTTTATAGAAGTTTCAAATTTAGAAAACTTGGAGATGTTAGATTTAAGTGACAATGAGCTTGATGGATCCTCAATAGTCCAAGGTAATGTGCTTGGAATTAGTTTTGACTTATGTTATATAAATAAATAAACTAGTAGTTAATTCGAATGTGAAAGATAACTATAAAATGGCCATTAAGTGAAAGAGTTCAGAACTTTCCTCTCTCTTATTTGAAAAGATATTGACCTTTGTTTTAAATTAGCCTTTAATTTCATTTAACTAAAAAAACTATTACATGTTAGTCAACATCATGGAATTAAAAACTAAGATTTAATAATGTTCATCAATTCATCTATAAAAAGATCAAAGATTTTCTTAAAGAAAAACTAGTTAGAAGCTCTATTTTTAAATTTCAAGTCATTGAAGGTGTTCTACCATATAAGATGTTTCTCCTTATATCTATAATCATCAAATCAATTCTTTCTTTAAGAATAATATGTTCAATGACTTGGTGTCCATGTTGTAGATAATTCCTAGTAGCTAAATTCATTATGCATTTTGCTTTGTCATCAGTTATTCTTGAATGCAAATGATTATGAAGCGAGGTTGTGCACTAATTTAACTTGTGATAAAAATTATTTTATCTAGATACTACCAATGGCATAGTTTTTGAAGTTTTCAAAGACTTTGATTTTGAATTTTTAAATTTGTCAATGCCATTTTATTATTTTTTGTCTTGTTCCTTCTACTATCGTTACACATCTCTTAACTTCTTTCATTGATGTTTACAATTCTATTCTCGTTCAATTAGGGAGAAAAAACCTTAACTATAGATAAAAGTTGGGCTTTTTAGTTTTCAAGTAATTTAAGGAAGAATTATTTTGACAAAAACATGAAATAGTCCTAGTAGTTAAAAGCACGGTCAATTGAAGTATAGACATACTATGGTTCAAATAGGAGATATAACTATCCTTATTATTATACATTAAAAGTCTTTAAAAAGCCCTAGTGAAAATGATTCCACTTCATGACGATAAGACCACTAGAGTGAAGTTTGGTGTACATGAGATGATTTAAAGTTATCTTAGATGTTTCATTGTAAAATAATTGTTATAATGATAAAATCATTTCTAATACCGTATATAGCTGATCTAAGGAATCTAAGGGTTCTTGTTTTCTAAAAGAATGAATGCATTGAATTTTACCAATCTTAAGTAAAAAGGTTCTATCATCTAATTTAAGGTTCAAATAAATTGTAAATGGGAAAGAATGTGTGGTAAATATCTATCAATATTGCTATTTTAGAAAAAAAAAAAATTAACACTATCTCTTTTCACTTATGACAGGTTTGACTAATTTAAGTAAGTTGCAAATTTTAAATTTGGAAAGGAATTATTTCACTGGAAGTATTTCTTTACATATTGGAGCATTATCTTCTTTAAAGGCTATATCATTGGCAACAAATAAGTTCAATGGCACTTTACCTCAAGGTAAGAGTTGATAACTAATACTATTACGTATTGGAAATTTTTAATGGTGTCTATAAATCAAGAATATGAAAAATGGTGAAAGAAAATTGTTGATTTAAATGGTTGGCCTAGGGACTATAATAATAAGGACCTAAATTGCTAATGTTATTCCTTTTGACAGAGTTATGTGGACTTCTAACACTTGAAGAGTTAGATCTCTCTAATAATCTCTTTGAAGGGATCCTTCCTTCATGCCTAAAAAATTTGACATCACTTAGATGTTTAGAGATCTCAACAAATCAATTCTCGGGGAACATCTTCTCAGTTGCATTAGCCATTCCAAATTCCATTGTGTACATGGATTTTAGCTACAATAATTTTGAAGGCATACTCCCATTCAGCTTGTTTGCTAATCACTCTAAGCTTGAGATGGTTAGCTTTACAAATGAAAGAACTTCCTTGAGATAGAAACAGAAAATCCAAAG
This sequence comes from Casuarina cunninghamiana, assembly GCA_028551485.1. Classification (NCBI taxonomy): domain Eukaryota; kingdom Viridiplantae; phylum Streptophyta; class Magnoliopsida; order Fagales; family Casuarinaceae; genus Casuarina; species Casuarina cunninghamiana. Next base: position 9,564,392 of record CM052363.1, on the reverse strand, counting down.
GGTTGGAATCCTTTGTTTCAACTGAGGGTTCTTTTACTACCTAATTGCAATTTGAATAAGCTCACTCGAATTGTTCCGAGCTTTCTATTTAATCAGCACAAATTTGAAGAAATTGATTTATCTCATATTCATTTAAAAGGAGGATACCCTACTTGGTTGCTTAAAAACAATATAGGATTGCAAGGGCTAAATCTTCGAAATAATTTTTTTACAGGGCAATTTCATTTACCAACAAGTCCTAACCTAAAAATTTCATGGATAGATGTTTCAAACAATCATTTAGATGGGAAGTTTCAAGAAGATATTAGAGGACTAAATTCAAGCTTGAAATATCTAAATCTTTCCCGAAATTATTTTGAAGGTTATCTTCCATCTTCAATTGCCAAGTTATGTAAATTAAAGGTATTGGATTTGTCTTTTAATAACTTCTTAGGAGAGTTACCAAAGGAATGGGATTGTAATTCTGGTAACTTAGTTTTCTTGAAGTTAAGTGACAATCAATTCAATGGTACTATACCAAAATCTTTGGTTAAGGTTGGCCCACGTTATTTTGATGTTAGGAACAACAGGATGTCAGGACCCATTCCCACATGGAAAAAGAACTTCAAAGGAATGGGTTCTCTTTTAATGAGGAACAATTCATTTAAAGGTCAGGTTCCTTGTAATCTAAGTTTAATTTCAATGTTAGACCTTTCTTATAACTCACTTTCAAGATTGTTACCTTCTTGCTTGAATCTAGATTCTATGGAACACCTATTTTTGCGAGGAAACAAACTAATAGGATCACTACCAAAATCTATTTTCAATTCATCTCATCTTTTGACATTAGACCTTAGCAATAATAACTTATTTGGTACCCTCCCTCATGAAATGGGAAAACTTTCTAACCTAAGAACCCTTTTATTGAGGGACAACCATTTCAATGGTACAATCCCAAATGAGTTGTGTTGGTTGAAAAGTATAGACAAAATGAATCTCTCCAAGAACTTGCTTTCTGGGTCAATACCTAAATGCTTGCACAACATGTCCTTTGGTGGTAGTAGTGAGTATATCTATGATATGCAATCAACTTCTTACATCAACCCAAATAAAGTTATCTTAAGCAAAATGATCCTAAATTTGGATCTTGATATTAATGATGAAGTGGATGCAATATATTTAGATAATCAGCAAGTTAGTGTTGTGCTTGCAACAAAGCATAGGTTAGACTCCTACAATGGTGGTATCCTTAATTACATGTCTAGATTGGATTTGTCATGCAACAAACTAACAAGCATAATTCCACAAGAATTGACAAGGTTATCTTCAATAAATGCACTGAACTTGTCTTGCAATCAACTTGTCTTGCAATCAATTGACAGGCTCTATTTCAGGAAGGTTCTCAAATCTACTTAAGTTAGAGAGTTTAGACCTTTCCCATAATAGTTTGAGTGGAGAAATTCCTTCAGCATTGACTAAGATGTACTTTCTAGAGGTGTTTAGTGTGGCTTACAATAATTTATCTGGTAGAGTTCCAGAGAGGAAAGCACAATTTGCTACATTTAAGAAGAATAGCTATGAAGGAAATCCATTTCTTTGTGGAGAGCCATTAGAAAATAATTGCCTTACAAAAAATGAGATACATCAATCACCAACAAAATCTTCACATCCAATTGAAGATAAATTGTACAAGGTAGATCTTCAAGTCTTCTTACCAAGTTTTTTTGCAGCTTATATTATTTTCTTTTTAGTCGTGACTGCTCTTCTTTATATTAATCCTTATTGGCAACAACGTTGCTTCATTATGATTAAGGATTTGAAATATTGGTGCTCTCATCATGTTTTCAATATCTTTAAAAAAAATTAAATCATCTGTATTATTAGATATATTTAGTTTTTGTGGACATTTTCAGTGATGGTTATAATACCTAACATTGAATATATTTGAAAAATAATGGTTATTGTACTCCACATGATATAAAGTGTTGGCTTGCATTTTTTATTTTGTACTGTGATGAAAATTATTATTTTATCAGAAGGTTAAATCATGGTTTGAACAAAATAGATGCTTCGTGCACTAAAGATTTCTAATAAATACTTGTTATTCAAAAGTTTTTATCCATATTAGCATCAGATTTAGAAGAATTCTTGTTTGGCCTCCCTATGATGCTAAGAATGGGATAACAAGGTCATAACTACTCTAAAGTAGTCCATAACCTCAACCTCAGTGGGAGACTACACCAAAGAAGAGCATTAAACTATTCTACCATTTGCATCATTAGTCCAAGTCTTAATATAGCTTTTTATATGTTATTTTTGTAGAAACGTATAAGTGTAGTTACCAAAAGACACCATGTTGCAAATATTTGAAGTACAAGGACCATACATAAAACCATATTACTTTTATTTACTCCTAAAATATTATGTGTTACTCCCTTACCATATTTCTAATACCTTCTTTGTCTTTGCTTTTTGGATAGAACAAAATTCCTTGAGAGGTGTCAATCTCTTAGCACTTAGTTAACTTCTAGAAAGGCTACTTCTTTATGAACACATAATACCTTCCCTCTCAAGAGTAACATTTTTCCCATGAAGCTTCAATGGGAAAAAGTCCATGTTAGTGAACTAGGACTTCTGCCTTCCCTTTCTTAAGGCATTAATCTAGAATTGTGTGAGGCTAAACTAAGGTCTCCTTCTGCTTTCCAAGTCTATGAGCAATTTTACTTGTATGCTTGTGTTAGTACCAACTTGCTTCTATTGCTATGGTTTAACCTAATAATAAGGGTTGGATTGAGTTAATTTTAATTTTAGGAAATTGTTGCTTAATTCTTTCTTTTTGTTATATGAGAGATAGACACAGGAAACAAACAAACAACAAAAAATGTTCATGTGGTTCAGATCAATGCCCTTAGCCCTACCTTTAGCCTTTTTACCAATAGCAAGGAAGACCTATTACTTAAATTTGAAATAACACTCTTAAATTTAGTACACCTTTAATTTCTATTTATAGAATAGAAATTATTACAATTCACTTCTACATACAAAAGTCCAACATAACTTCAAACAATAATATAATCATAATTCAAACCACACATGGCCTTAACAACCTAGGCCACACACGACCTTATACACCACAATAAGCCACACAGCCTTATAGACCATAATTTGCCACATGGCCTTATACACCAAAGTAAGTTACAAGGCCTAATTTGATTTTAAAAAAAATATTCGAAGCAACAAACTACAACTAATTAAAGTATGGGCATGTATTATGCACAATGCTGCTATCCAAACAAATTCAACAAGCCCTCTACTTAGTATTGGAATTTCAATGGATTAAACATAGCTAATAGAATTTCTACACACTATGAGGCATTACAAATAGTCTCAAAGAGATATCCATCAGAAATATATCATAGTTTAAAAAGAAATTATAAAATTCTTCAATAATCAAATTCACATGTTAAGCACAACTCAAATAGTAATGAATCAATACTAAAAATAAGCATAAAAAATAACCAATGCTATTTTGTGATAGTATTAACAAATGAGAATCATGTTTTTTGCTTAAGACAATTTGCTCAACGATTTTCTCAAAATCGTGAGTTAACCTAAGGCTTAGGTTCACTTATGTAGACCCATTTGTCAAAATAGATATGGAAAAGGGATTCTTTACCATTGTGCCATAATTCCTATGAGATTGTCTTTCGAAAATCCTTCCATTTGTGAAAGATTTTGAAGAATGAATCATTTAGTGCTTTACGGAAAGAGAGAGAGAGAGAGAGAGAGAGAGAGAGAGAGGAGAGTTGATGGAAATATGAGAGATGGAAACGAAAAACCCTAAATGAGCCTTAATTTCCTTTTTATCCCTATGCCCTTTTTTTCCCTTAATAAATATGTAAGCCTCACACACATTCCCACTACACCAACCCATCTTCCTTTAATAAATTCTTCTTCTTTTAATATGCACTAAACTCCACAATGCATTTAAAAGTCTAAAAACAAAAGATTTATATCCATAAATATATGACAATTAATAATCAATTTTCACAAAATGCACCAATAAGTGATACAAAATATCAAATAATGTACAACCATCATTTTCAAAGCTTATAACAATCATATGTATATAAATATAGTTTTTCAAATATTGTCAATATCAAAATATATTCAACAACTTCTTCAAATTAGAGATGTGAAAAACTGGATGCAACCTGGTTTCATTAGGAACAATAAGTCTATAAACCACCTTATCTACCTTCTACACTACCTCAAATGGCCCATAAAACTAAGGAGTTAGCTTTTGATTCTTCTTAGAGCTACCAAAGTCTGTCTATAAGGCTGTAATTTTAAATAAACCTAATCAATGATTAGAGGTCCCTATTATGCTTGTCATGCATCCTTCTCATTTCATTTGAGCAAATCCATTCTTGTAGTTCTAGGTATGTAACTTAGTCATGAAGGTTAAGGTTTACCATACATTGTCTCATGTGATGTCTCTTAGGTAGCTACTTAAGGACTAGTGTTGTAATAGTAGGAGGCCCACAGTATCCACTTGTAGGACCGTCGTTTTCTTGAGAGCCCATGACAGGGCCTGGCTTTGAATCAAATGGATCTTATGCCTTGTAAGCGTCTCCTTTAGGCCATCTTCTGGCCCAACTATACTGCGTTTGCCCCAATTTTAAGCTGGACATAGTCGGGAAGACAGAGCACACTGCCGGCCGGAGAGAAGAATATAAACATCTGCCGTTGATAGCTTTGTTCGCTAGAATCCTCACGCTCAGCCTTCCCACGGGTTGAATTGGACCTCTGAAACCCTCCGCACGACCCATAACTCGTTCTCTGAACCACACACGTAATAGTCATGTCCTTGTAATTGACAGAATGAGAAATAGGCCGCGTTACCTTCGTTTAGGTTTCTGCAACACGCCTCCTATTAACCAGAGTTTCTTTGTAGTTCCCTGCTTAAATTAAGGTTCACTAGGATTCTAGATCATATTAGCTTTCTCATTTGCTTAGTGTCATCATTCAAAACTAGGAATTCTCTAATTTGGCTCCCTATTTCTTGAACCCTAAACTAAAAACTGGGACACTCTCGAGGAATTGCCCACAAAGTGATGGTAATTGTTTCAACTCACAGCTCCTAGATGTGCCATGGGAACAAAGTCAATACAACTTAAGTTTCAACTAGACCCAAAATATCCTATGGATCCACTTGACAGCCCACGAAGATTAATTGTCAAATGAAAACTACTTTACCAAAAAGAAAAGGATTTAATCATTTTATCAAAGTATTCTTAAATAGATGACATCTCAATCATCATCTTCATATAGAAAGTATCTATTTTACTTTTCCTCACATGTGCTTGTTGTTAATCTTCCCCATATTTCGAAAATCCATGCAAAGCCAATGGTAAGGGAGATTTGGGAGGATAGAAATGGCAAATCAAGTATTCACATTTTCAAAGAAGAGTACATAAGATTCAGTGAACACCACTGCTTCTCTTTAATTGTTAAATTTTTAAATAATAGACCACCCATTAATTTTATTGGTAAACATGTTTACACTTCGCTTGAAGGAGGTACAGTAACATAGTCCAAGCAAACTTCGTTTGGACATAGTAAATTTCAAATTTTTCAAAGGAGCCCATTTTCACCTAACTACAAAACCCATACTAAGAACAATTTTGGTTTAAATTTTTCAATAGCATAAAAATTTACAACGTGCACTTTTCAAATTATTGCAAAATCAACTTGAGAAATACGTGTAGGCCAATAAACCATTACCTTGAAGCATTACATATTTGTAAAAATTTGTGTCGAAATAGATGTTTCACTAAGGTATATTGTGGATGAGGTGCAAAGGTGGTCTCAACCACCACTAGTTGCTCTTGGTATGTTCTTGGCCGAGGCCTAATCTCTGATGAAGTTAACAAAACTTCAATTCCTTCATCCTCATATCCAATTCTTGAAAGAAACTGACTAGAACACCCACCAATTTCCAAGCCCTCCACATCAATCACTTTCATCAATTTAGCACCCTTTCCAACAAGATGCTAGCACCCTCTCGACAAGGAAAGTCCGTGTAGCCTAGCTTTGACAATGTGAACACAAGCCCATATTTTCATTATATAAGACATCGAGTTTCCACCTTCCAACACCATCCACACTATATTGTCATCATCCAAATAGTACACAAGTTTTGGACAATGTGCTAAACGGATTTTGAAACATCCATTTCAAAACAAATTATTGCAAAAATGGAAAACTTCGAGGCAGCAATTGGTTGGTCCACACGCATGTCTTTTACAACTTGAGGACCACATGGTGATGTAAATTAGTAGGCAACCCAAAAAAATTTACACAAATTTCCATTAGCGTGAGTTCTTTGATGAGGTCAAATAGTGAGCTCTAATAAAAAAAATTAAATCTACTATGTCCAAACGATAATGTTTTCATAAACAATTCTACAAAAAAAAAAATCCTCCAAACAAACCAGAGTAAAACAAGATTCTGATCGATCAAATCAGTAACAACTCTATGACTCACCCCTCAATTAGAGTAAACACATTAAACTAAAAGTTTAACAACCAAAGAAAAGATGGTGGCACTCACTAAACCTTAAATGCTCCTCCTTAGAAATGAGAATACTCAATTCTTTATTGCAATCCTCCAAAAGTACTAGCTTCGTAGGGATTTATGAAATAGGGGAGAAACCAGCAACAACAATGTGTAAAGGAAATGCAAAACAGAGCCTCTTTGCACAAAGACGACGATTGAGATGCCATGAATTGTGGAACACACCGATTCAATCCCTTTTTCGTTTATAAATTGGTCCTCCCCTAACAATTGGTTTTCTTGGGCTATGAAGTGAACCCATTAGGATATTCTCAGTCCAACTAAGCCCACGTAGCCTTTTCATACCATAGCACATCTTGAAGCCATGAGTTAAAATCATCACATTCACTTTACATTCACCCTAAACCATCACCTTCTTGAGTTAGCTCCCTTATTAGTTTTTTTTTTTTTCTTTTTCTAAGCAGGGACATAACCTTGATTTCTTTTATATATGAAAAAAAAAAACTTTTCAAAAAGGTGGAGCTTTTCAATTTTACATGTTTGCAAGGACTTACATTGAGGCTCACTTTTTGTAAAATGGTGTTAATATATACAAACGAACAACAACCCATCCTTTATTTAAAGGAAAACCCTAGCCCTAATTGCACGGATGGGTGGAGACCCCTTCTGCTCTAGCTTAGACCAGAACATGTTGCACTCCAAGGGACAATCCGCTCTCCCTTGCAATGTGCCCCCCACAACTCGTTGCCACCTACAACGATAGACCCATTCTCCCTTGCGTGGATCTGCCTAGATATGAGAGCTTGCTCCACACACATCCTCATGACGATAGTGACCTACCCTCCCTCTTCACCTCCATCCTAACTTCTTTGTTCTAGGGTTCTTCCAATTTTGTAGTTAAAATTTTGCCCCTACAAAGGTGTAAAATTGCTTAGATGTAGGGGCTTTAAGCCCATAAGATGTCATATTTTATTTTATTTTATTTTCATAGGGAGATATTGTCAAAGTGTATTTATGTACAAAATTCCTTACCCATCTATGAGATTGAGAAGAAGATAAGACACTTTCTTTGGGCAGGCCATTCAGAAGATCATAAAACTCATAAGATTGCTTGGCAAGTTGTTTGTTCACCAAAAAAGGAAGGGGGTCTTGGATTACTAAACCTTAAAGTATGGAATAAAGTTTTGTTGGGGCGATCTCTCTGGAATCTCATAAATTGCCCTAATTCATCTTTATGGAGTAAGTGGATTCATAGTACTAAATGCAGGGGAAATTCAATTATGGATCTTGACATTAAGGGAACTATGGCATGGAGTTGGAGAGGTCTTCTAAAGTTACGCCAAACTTTAACCTCTACTCTATCCAAGCCTTCCTATTCCTGTAAGGAAACGTACAAGGAGTTACGTCAAGTGAGCTCTGAGGTTGAATGGTATAATTTGATCTGGTCAGGAGGAATCAGTAAACATAACTTCATTGGTTGGCTCATATGTAGAGACAAACTACCTACGGCTGCAGTGGTTTCCCGATGGCTTCCCTCAATTGATTTGCATTGTGATTTTTGTGGATCTAACTATGAAAATAGATCTCATTTGTTCTTTCAGTGCACTTGGACTAACCAGGTTTGGAGAAGTATTCTAGCTCAACAAGGTATTCGTAAGGTCATCCTTGATTGGGAATCTGAATTGCAATGGATGATTAAAACAACTAAGGGAAAGGATCTAGCCGCAAAACTTCTCAAGCTTTCTTTCTTAGCGTGTCTTTATTGTATATGGTTAGAACGTAATCGTAGATGTTTTCAGAATAAGTCTATTGATATTTCAATGTTGTTAGCTAAAATCAGGAGAGTAGTCCGTGGAAGAGCTTCCTTATTTAGAAATATTAAACTCTCCCAAGCAAATGTTTTGTTGAGTCTTAGTTGGAGAATTCCAAACTCTATCTTTTCCTAGATGAATTGTAATGCTGGGGTATGCCCCTAAGCTCTTGTATTACCTTTTATTCTTCGATGAATAAACTCACATATTCATCAAAAAAAAAAAAAAAAACAAAATTCCTTACCCAAATCCTAGACTCAAATGGGGCCAAGTAAAGCTCTCATTGTTGATGTCACCTTGGCATGGACCAAGCAATGGCAGTTTTCCCTCGCTCATATTTTCTCAATTGTGATTAGATTTGGGTATTGTCGTTAAGCCAATTTGCCCCTCTTTTAATCTTTCCATAGTCATTCATTTTCTCTCAAAGGATTAGATTTGGGTATTCAATTTGCCCACTTGTATTGCTAGGTTTATGATTATAACACTAGGCCTTATTGCCCACCTTTGATTAATTTAAAAAAAAAAGAAAAAAAGAGCATATCCTTTACTCCCATTTTCGAAAGAAGTGTTTGTATTTCCACCATACCAACCAAAGTATTCCGAGCAAGAAAATCAGGTTGTAGTTTATTAAAAGTGAGCGTAGAAGTGTTACCTGACTTCGTGATATTCGCCCCAGCTGGTACCATAGCTTCTATACATGAAGGTTGCAAATGTTCGATTTGACTTTGCAGGGCCTGTTCTGCAATTGCAATTTATCTAGTAAAATTCAGGTTGGTTGAGAGCATCGGAACATGGCACAGGGCTTGTGGGTTCAAAGTACGTACCTAGCTCGCTAGAATGGGCTCATGGCTTCAAATTCGGGCCCCTTTTGAACGGCAAGAAAAAACTGACCTGGCTCCTATGCGACAAGATGGGTCCATTAAAAGTTTGAATCCACCAGTTGCCTGCCTAGTATGGGCCAACAATAATGGGTCACACCATACATGAGCACATCACCAGAATCCATCCTTCGTGGACCTCCCAGGAACCCGTAAGCTAGAGATGGCCCTGACATTGGAAGCCTTACCCAATCCAATCAAAAAACCCTAGCATCATCATCTTTGAGGCGCCATCCTGTCTACCGCCTGTTGTGCAGTGGGCCATCTCGTTTGATGCTAACAATAGTGAGGGAAGCACCTTTGAAGCCATATTTGAGAACATCTATGGTTGCGCATGCCATAAATGTTGTGGATGTTGTTGCTGGGGAGCCCAACCAGTTGTGTATTTCCCTTTTGAAGGCCATCGTTGGGAGTATAGAGGCTCAATCAATGCTCAAACCATGCTTTATCATGAGTCTTCGTGGATTGGCAACCAATGTCGCAAGCCCCGTCGCCATCTGGGTGAAGATGTGGCTGGAAAATGCTCTTGGACACAAATAGTAGTTGTCATGGGTAGAAGACCTCCCGAAATCAAAACTAAGCACTCCGAGGGTTGTCGGCCAATCTCCCCTCCTTTCTTGTACGAAAAGCTATATCCAAAGTATTGAATAGTTGTTGTACATAGACATCATTGGGCTTATTGCAGCAATTCTAGGCCTTTTACTGTAGTATTTTACTGTAGCTACAAAATTCATTCTTTAAGAACTACACTCTTGGTGGTAACAAAACACTATGAACTTTTTTCTCAGATCTATAAATCAGTTTTACCGTTTATGATATGTATGATTCTTAACACAAAGGTTGGGCAAATCTTCTGTTAAGAAAAATCTAAATAAGAAGGCTGCATGAGAATGAAAGCAGTAAATTCCATCCTACATAAAACATTTTTGTCAAAAATCTGTTAATTTTACCTGAGAAGTGCAACCTAAATAATTGAAAAGTAAATTATTATAGCAATCAATCCAACAGAGAAAGAAAGTACTATTCTAGTTTTCTCCTAAGATTCAAAGGACTTCATAAAATGCTTAAGAGGGCATGCAATAAGCTAATCAAGAAAATCTGTAATTGTATCATGAACCAACCTAGACAAAAATGAGCTAGAGTATAAAACTTTTGAATTCACAATTCTCATCCCAAGAACACAGATTTTTTTAAAAGCGATTAAGACTTCAATCCTAACCCACCTCCGTTAGTGATTCACTAAAGGTTCCCTTTCTATTTCGACAACAAAACAAGTAATCTCTCAAATTATAGTGAGAACATCCACCATGAAAACATTTACAACGAGGCACAAGTTCTCTTAGTAAAAGAAATTGTTCTAATAAACTCCCTGAGAGAATGTTTAGTAGAAACCTCTAAAGAGATATTGAAACCGTACCTTTTTTGGTTGATTCATAGACATCAGAAACTATAAATATACTCAAAACTAGCTGCTAATGTGAATCCTAGTGTTCAATACAATCTTACAGAACTTCGATACGAAGGATTGAAATAAGTTGAGCACTGAGATTGGTGAAGATAGATTGGGATTTTCATTTTCTTCTCACATTTCACCGAACAAACTAAACCTTGTCTTATATCTCTTCTCCATTTTGATCGTTGAGCTCCCATCATCTTATTTTGACATTTTTACCCTGCTGGGCGGCTTGAACGGGTGAGAATAAGTTAGCTTTTTTTCGAACTCTTTGAACATGCGGCTGCCTCTTCTCTCTTTGAGCAACAAAGGTAAGAGCTTACTTGTTTAGGTTAATCGCACAAGCTAGACCTTTTTCTGGGCTGCAACTTTAGTTGCCTTTTGGATTGAGCTCTTACAGACTGGACGGGGCCGCACTATTTTGAGCTAGGCTACAAACTCAGTTCTCTTTTAAATTACATGGGCTTGGATTGTGAGCTTTTGATATGTTTTCCTGACACTAGGCCCTCTAAGCTAGACTGGTAATATAGGCGAATAAGAGTCTTCATTGACAGCCAAATGAATCTCATAAAAGTATTTGTCTGGCCAACATTTCAAGAATAAATTTATATATATGTAAGAATAGAATATCATCAAAAACATCATAGCTCCAAACAGCTAACTGCACTGAATATTGAATTAGCGTTTGTTAACCCGGGGAACTTTGCTAGTATGGTACCTTCTTCTCAATTATTATATTCATTTCATCTTTGTTTTATAGATTCAAGTAGAAGTGAGCATGTCATATATAATTTTAAAGTTCATATTCATACATGCTTAATTATTGTCTATAATATTGCTTGATGAGACATACCATTGTCGCACACATTAGAAAAGTCAAACCAACACAATCATTAGATTAACTAATATTTTATCTGTTCCTCATTTCAAATTTAATATGTAGTTAGTCATAAAAATAGTACCACAATGTAACTGTGTTATTATAAGAGATTCAATGACTTTTGTCTATTTAAAGATTGTATGACTAGATAGGTGATCACATTGGGCAAAGCTAAATGACAAATATATTTTTTACAACCTACCCTACAAGAATTGCCACAATGTATTAAATGCATTTTGTTTAATATTCATTCACTTTGTGTACTTTGAATGTGAACAATTTTTGTAAAGAAAATTTTACTTCTAGTTATATTTTGTGCATTGTTGCCTTTTTTTTTTCTCAAACAAATATTTTTGCATTTGACAAAAAACCTAGTGTCCCATTTTTTATTTTCTTGCCCTATTTGTCCATTAACAAAACAATTAGGTTTATATTCTCATAGAGTCACACTTTTAGCACTACTAGCTTTAATCTTATACAGATAAATTTGTGGAATCCTAATCAAAGATTGTGGTTGTAGAACACAAACATTAACATTTGTTGGATGTTGTATGGGCCTTAACGTTTCAAGTCCTTATTCATTATCTTTTTTGGGGTGAATGTATTTTGGTTTCTACTAATCTTGTTAACTAATTGCCGACCACTCCACTTGAACATTGATTGCCATTAGTGACATATCCTTTTTTGTTAGGCTATATGCACATCCTTTTAATCTTCACGCAACATCCTATATGAAGTTATTGCATATATATTTTCTAACAAAATATGGTTGTAGAATGCAAATATGACATTTGTTGGATATTGTATGAGACTTGGTGCCTCAAACCCTCATTCTTTCACATTTTTGGGGTGAATGCATTTTGTTTCTCATTTTTTTTTGTAAATTTCTAAATCCAAGTGAACAAGACAAACAAATAACATAGTAATAAAAAAGTATCGTCCCACAAAAATTGATAATTACTAAAATTATTATATATTAATAGTGAACTAATCCTAAAGTTTATCTAAAAACCAAAATAGAATTGATAATAAATAAAAATTGATAAATTTCAAAACTAATTGAAATTAAATACAAATGAGAAAAATCAATCAAAATAATATGTCAAGGCATCCGATTTTACTATAACCACTAGATATGAATTTTAATAACTTATGCTTGCAAGAATGATAGTCCTTATATGATGGTGAGACTTCCTAATTTGTTTACTATCTCATGTCTAGGTATAACAATCTCAATTAGCTTATCAATTCACTATATTTTTGTATGAATTGAAATAATTAAAAGTACATTAGAATCTATAAATATTCTTAGTTTACAATGAATCTTTCGACCTCTATATCATCAAAAGCCATACAAGTAATATGTATATGTCCACTTATATTTAATTCATAGATATATATTATAAGAAGTAATTGCATATTATCATCTCTTAGTCTCAAATATGTACATTAAATCATTCAAGTGGCGGTTAATCACCTAAAAAACATTAATCACAATAATGTATAATTCATATAAATAGAATCTCTAGCAAAAACATAGATAATCATGAAATTTACATCATTATGGTTAGGTTATGTCATAGCCCTAATAAAAGAAAATTAAAACATAATGTAATAAAAAACAAGAACAATAGTAAGCATTAAACATAACATCTTAGGTTGAAAAATAGGAAAGCTATCACTACAATGTCTCCTCTTTAAAAAATCTTTGCAAAACTCTCACAGATATGAGCAAAATCAAGAACTATTTAAAGCATAAATACATTGTCGCACCTCTCTTCTATTTTTCTTTTTTTTTTTCCTCTCATGTGCGGCTCTCTTTCTCTCTCTCCCCTCCTTTATATGGTACCTTCTCCTTTTTTTTTTTCTTTTCTTTTTCCCTCACATTGCCTTCCTTTGTTGTGCAAGCACCACTCCTTTTTGTTTTTTCCTTCTCCTTTTTTTCTTCCTCACGTGCATGCATTTTTCTTCCTTTCTTCTTTTCTCGTGCTTTCTTAGTTTTGCTACATAAAAAATGAAAATTTAAATAAATATAAGAAAATTCAAATGTCATTCACAAAAACTGCACTATTTGTTCATTAAAATAATTAAAATAATTATATAAAAATAAAGTTATCACTACTTGTCTTGTTAATTGATTGTTAACCACTCCACTTGAACATTGAATGCCATATGAGATGCTAAGGTTGGCCCCCCTATCTTTGGATCATTTATATTTATTTGGTTGCTGATGTTATGCCACCATTTTATGTCTTAGGGACATACTTATCCCATGGATGATTCCTTGCATCTTCATGGGATGCCTTTCCTTGCATAAGGTTATTGCATCTATGATCTTAATATTAGGAAATTGTTTGTCAGTCACAATGTTGCATTTTGTGATTATGAGTTTTCTTTTTCTTCAAGTCATTAGTTGAACCTTGCCTTAGATTAGTTTGCTTCCAAAACAAACATCACTTAATTGGACAATCTACACTGGAGCCCACTTCAACAATCATATTGCCATTACCATCAATTTTAGCCAAATTGCACATCCAAGCCTTCTCTAGACATTCTATTTGAGATCAACCTTGCAACTATCTTAGACTTAAAGAGGAACTTAAATTTAAGCTTCCATATGAAATATCTTGGTCAATATAAGTATTTTCTTGGTATTGACCTTAGCTAGCTTTAATATGCATTGGAATTGATTTCTAAGGTTGGACTAACTAGTTCAAAACATGTTATTACTCCTATATAACATAACTTGAAGTTGACAACTCTAGAACATGATATGGGAAATGTAAATAAAGGACACAATCCAGCCATAAAAGATGGATATTCTTTTAGGAGATTGATTGGGAGACTAAATTACTTGACTAACATGAGACTAAACATCAATGTTTATTGAGCTTTGACTTAGCCATGTCATATATCAAATCAATGTGAACATAAAGGAAACCTAAAATATGAAACAATGTTCACATAAAAAAAATTCAAAGCCTAAGAAAGAGTATTAGAAAGATCAAACCAAAGAGTAAGTATGATGTTGTTGAACAAATTAGCTTCCCTATGCACTTTCCATAAAGTTTTTCAAGTTTTTACATTTCCACACTTTTCTAGTTTTCTACAAGAGAGAGAACAAAAGTAAGTCGGTATTTTGTATGTAGTTAAGATTTAGTTAAATTAGTAAGATTTTAAGGATTTTAGCTAGTTTTTAAACTATAAGGCTAATTTGGCCATGGCGTAAATGGTGACATCATCCATGATGTCATGATGATGTAATCCCTCTTTGGCATTATAGGTTCCTTGTACACATGGGAGCGTATAACTAATGAGAATTGATCTATTTGGCAGTAGAAAGCTGGCGTCTTCTCCCCTCCTAACGGAACTTCTGTTTCCTTAGGGATTATGCCTTCCATAAATTCAAATTTAACTCAAGAGATCCAAAATCCTTCTTCATTCAATCCAAACGCAGCCCATCATGGTCAAGAACCACCCACCTTGTTGCAAGATCCGGTTACAATCTTGGAGGAATGTAACAAATGGTATCAGATCGGTCCGACCTGTGGAACAAGTTTGTCAGAATATGTTAAGGCAGACTTGCTAAGTTGTTTGGCAGAGTGCAGGCATTAGTGGGAGTCCATGAACAATAACTTCATGCAACCGAACACGGGCTCTTTGCAAGAGCAGGGGGCTGACCACGGAGAAGGCGAAATTAGAGGAGGCACAGCTTCCTTCCATTCCATTGTACGACCAAGTTGTCGGCCAACCGGTGAAGAGGAGGAATCACAGAGGCCAAAACTTCTTTGCCTAATTCGCCCTTTCCATCGAGAACAAAGACACATGGTTTCTAGGGTTAACCTAGCCTGCCGAGCTAACATGGACGAGGACATGGACAACTTTGCTGACATTGGCAGTAAAGCTGACTTGGCGATTTTCTCTTTTAGTGTAACTAGAAAAAGAAAGAGGGCTTCGTTTTTCAAAATGCTTGTGAGAAACGGGATGAGGAACAATGTCCTTTACGTTTTTTTTTTCTTCTTCAATACTAGTGCCACATCACCTTAAATTGTTGTTTAGAATTCCTCTCTACAAGAAAGTAAAATTGTGTAATCTTTAGTTAACTTTTAATTAAAACTAAATTTTATAATATAATATTAAAATTTGAGATCAAATGTAGTATCATTTGCTCATGAATGAAGATTTTTATAAAAGATATGTTCTTATATTTGATAAGATTAGAGAAGTGTTAAAAGCAAGATGAAATAAAATCTCACGTTATTTTGAAAGACGCCATGGACTGATGCTTCAAAGCCCCGGTTTCTTGATTCTTGTTTGTGTTCTTCTATGTCAGTCCACAGGGTCAATGCCGACACCTTCCGTCGAAGATGAACTAGAGAGACAAGAAGAAGTCGGGCGAAATGGGTTTTAGACGGTTGGATGCTAGCACGAGATGTGACTCCAATACCTCCCCCCAAAACCGTTGATTGGCTTTTGTTCTAAGAGTTAAGAGTCGGTGCTAAGTGGAGGCCAGACAAGTCCATTTAGAGTCTTCCACTAGGATAATTTAGAAGAATACAAAAGACCTATCTTATCCGCATGTCACAAGTGTCTTGGAATTATCAGTATAATAATGTTATAAACAAGTTGGGAACCATATCCAATTTCAACTCTATAATGGGATCCTTGTATTGAAGGAATAATACTATAAAAACAAGAGAAGGTGGAGTATAATCCCTCAACATGGATAAAACGGGAAGAGTGGGAGTTAAGGATGACTTTGTTTGACATGGAGGAATGACATCTATTTCATTAGGAATTGATGATCTTTTAACAATACCTTCTAAGGGATGGTTAGTCGAAGATGCGGAAAAACAAACTTTGGTTTTGGAAAAACACTATCATTATAGAAATGTACACGCAGTAAAAAAATTATGACAATCGATTGAGATATGGTATGCTACAAGTGAATATTTGCGACAAGAAATGAATCCTAATTTTCGGATGATTGATCCTTTTAAACCCTTCCTTACAAGGATGAGAATCTAACTCAATGGAATTGTGTGAAGGTACAGGGATTATAATCCCTCACAGGATATCTAGAGTTGATACTCTCCACTCAGTTGAGGCATGCAGATTGAAAGATACATCCCCATCTTTACTTTTTCAAGTTTTTCATTTTACTTTTATATTTGACCACTTTTGAAATTAATGAAATCGATTCAAATTATTGAATAAGCTAAAAAGGTTTGAGACTAAAAGGCCATAGATTCAACGCTAATGCATGATTTGGGTGTGTACATATAAAAAAATAATGTTAAAAATATTATAGAAAAGTGACAATATAAAAACTTTATCATGAATGATAAACTCCACTTGTTTGTGACAAGACTACTGCACAATGTCCTCAAACTAATATACAAACCAGATTTCATCTGGTTCAGACCCAAAAACCAGACCCAGTACATGCCTCTTCGGACTAATCATATTCCATCCTCGTAAGGAAATGAAGTGGATTCCAACCAGGCGTCCCCAGTAAGGAACTCAGTCACTGTGAAGTTAGATGCGTTGTCGTGATTCATGACGTGATAGCCGGGCCAAGTAACTCGACCATCTGTAGACGAACCAGGTCTATAATTGTCATGCTCCCCGTAGTACAAAGTGTCCAACCCATGTCCACCGGACCATTTGGTCCACCCTGTCGGGTCAATGAAGTCGGCGATATAAGACTCGAGGTAGACCGTCCGAGAATACACCCTCCATGGCCTCCCCAGGTAGCTTTTGACCCTGCTGGAGTTGGATTTTAAATCATCCGCAGGGACGATAGAACAATTCTGAATGGAGATTCCGCTGTTCTCATCAGGGGTATCATGGGACTGTGTGGTGACAACCGTGGATTGGCCGAGCATTGGCATTCTAGCTGTTAAGACTGGAGGAACCATCTCAAAACCCATGAGGCGCCGATTGGTATGGCGGCTACGAGCCCCCTGCCTAGACAGAATTGAAAGAGAATTACTTACATGCTTATAAGTGTCAGTTATGGAGTTCACCAGAACTGGCTTAAAAGGACCTGATGCTGAGTCCAGGGCTTCCAAACACGTGTTCTTGTTTGTGAGAGCTGCGCTCAGGTATGTTCTTGCATTGTTATGGGCCATTGTCAGATGCAGGGAAGGCAAGCGTGCAGTGAGAGACGAAATACTGTGTCTGTGTTTTGAGTATTAATCACGTTACCTGCTAGAGATAACGTGAAGTTGCAGGAAATGGTTAGAGGCAGAGAATCAGGCAGGGCATGGGAGAACCTGGTATTTTGTGTAATCGTCTAGAATACTCAATGAGGTTTAGGCGTGGGAGTGTCAGTCTTTTGTAGTTGAGTAAACAGTCTATGGACACTCAACGTCAGTAGGTAGCTGGAAGTGCACGATATATGTATGAGGGAATGTATGAATGAAGGATGGAAAAAAAACTTTCCTCAACTAAGGCTCTTGAGTTCGGAGGTTAATCTCCCTCGAAGAGATTGTTGTGTCCAAAATAGCTAGGAAGAAGAAGTTCACAAAGCTGTTCCTCACGGATCAGCCTGTTAACAAACCAGCTACTCGTTCTCAATCATTGGCCCATAACAATTTGGTATCACAAAGCCAGGTTATGGCTGATGCTCGGGTTGAAAAGTTAGAAAAGCATACAGAAACAATGCAGAAGATGCTGGAAAGTGTCTTGCAGAAGATGGAAACCTTGACAAGCTCATCAAAGATTGATACGGGTGAAGGATCCAGCAGCAAGAAAGAAGGCTCTACAGGAAAAAATGGGGAAGGTGTGCAGCAGGATGCAAAGGCCCGAATGATGAGAATGGACTTTCCCAAGTTCTGCGGGGAAGAGGATCCAACTAGTTGGATCTGTCGCTCAGAGCAGTTTTTTGAGTTCCATCATGTTGCTGATGAAGATAAGGTACAAATGGCTTCATGGAACTTGGAAGGGGATCCTCAAATGTGGTTCCAGCTATTTAAAAAAGGGTTTGAAGATGCAGTAATTCCATGGGAAGCACTCACGAAAGAAATCCAGGAGAGGTATGGTGAAGCTGATAACCGTGGCCAATATGGGGAACTCACAAAGCTGAAGCAGACAGGCACAGTGGCAGAGTACCAAGCTCAACACACCAAACTACTTCTTGGTGCTGGATCACTAAGCGTGGAGCAACAGATAGAAGGTTTCATCAGCGGTCTAAAGGATAGTATCAGAGGGGAAGTTGACTTCAAGGAACCTCAAACACTATCTTCAGCTGTGAAGCTAGCTAAAAGAGCTGAGAAGAGGATTGTGGCTGCTCGTACCAGTGTAGCACACATTCAAAAGAAGAGTCCAAGCAACCCCGTGCAAGCAGAGAAGTCAAAGATTCCTTTCAAAAAACTGTCTGCAGCTGAGATGCAAGAGAGACGTGCCAAGGGCCTTTGTTTCAACTGTGATGACAAGTTTGGACCGGGTCATGTTTGCAAGAGGTTGTTCTTGTTGGTGGGCAACATTTCAGAAGAGGAGGAAGAAGAGGAAGCAAGCGCAGAGATGGAAGAAGAAATGCAGCCAGCAACAAATACAGAACCTGAAATCTCAATGAATGCTATCTATGGCATTCCATCCCCCCAAGCTATAAGAGTAACAGGCTACTTCAAGGGAATTACGCAGAGAGTTAACTTCCTGATTGACTCAGGAAGTACTCATAACTTTGTAAGTACAAGGCTGGCCCAAAAAGCAAGGCTTAAGGTCAAAGGAAACCAGAAGTTCCGAGTAAGTGTAGCAAATGGAGAGATCCTGGAGAGTGATGGCATCTGTGAAGGAGTGGAATTCAGATCACAGATGTTGGTAGATCAAGCTGATTTTTACTTGCTGCAACTTCAAGGGCCAGATGTGGTGTTAGGAGTAGCTTGGCTGAGAACACTGGGGCTCATTTCATGGGATTTTGAAAGGCTATACATGTCCTTCCTAATCCGTAAAAAAAAGGTGGAATTAAAAGGTGAAAGGAGGCCTTCAAATAAAGTAGTAGGGGAAGCAGAAATTCAAAAGCAAATGAGGAAGAACAAAGGAGGAGTGCTGCTGCAGATATCAGCTCTTATTACTAGTGATGTTGCCGAGCAAAGCAACCGTGAGGGAGCAGCACAACAACTGGAGCATGTTATACAACAATATGGAGATGTCTTTGAGGTACCTACAGGGCTGCCACCAGTGAGGAGTTGTGACCACAGCATTAAGCTCAAGGATGATAAACCCATTACGGTCAAGCCTTACAGGTATCCATTCTTCCAGAAAAATGAGATTGAAAGCATTATTAGTGACTTGCTGAGCTCAGGAGTTATTAGGCCTAGCCATAGTGCCTTTTCTTCACCTGTTTTACTAGTAAGGAAGAAAGACTCCTCATGGAGAATGTGTGTGGACTATAGGGCAGTAAATAAAAATACCATTAGAGATAACTACCCTATACCCACCATAGATGAAGTCTTGGATGAATTTCAAGGGGCTAGGTTGTTTTCTGGGTTGGATTTGAGGTCGGGATATCATCAAATTAGAATGAATCCAAGGGATATAGAAAAAACTGCCTTTCGCACTCATAATGGTCACTAAGAATTCCTTGTTATGCCTTTTGGCCTTATGAATGCGCCGTCCACATTTCAAGCTTTAATGAATGATGTCTTTAGGCATTTGTTGAGGAAATCTGTCATGGTTTTTTTGATGATATATTAGTATATAGTAGTGGGTGGGTAGACCATATTAAGCATGTTAGGGAGGTGCTGGAAGTGTTAAGAAGTCATAAACTATATGCTAAATTGCCAAAATGTACATTCGGGCAAGAACAAGTTAACTTCTTAGGGCATGTCCTAAGCCAAGGTGGGGTGGCTGCTGATGGTGAGAAGATTCGAGCAGTAGCAGAGTGGCCTAAACCAGGGTCAATCAAAGCTCTCAGGGGGTTTTTGGGGCTGAGTGGCTATTACAGAAGGTTTGTTAAGCATTATGGGGCAATAGCAGCTCCTTTGACAAACCTTCTAAAGAAAAATAGCTTTGTGTGGACAACTGAAGCTGATAAGGCGTTTACTGATTTGAAGCAGGCCCTTACCAGAACTCCAGTTCTAGCCCTGCCGAATTTCAAGGAAGGGTTTGTTATTGAATGTGATGCCTCAGGTATGGGGGCAGGGGCCATCCTCACTCAAAAGGGCAGGCCAGTGGCTTATTTTAGCAAGGCATTCAAAGGCAAGCAGTTATTGCTATCTACATATGAGAAGGAAATGGAATCTTTGATTATGGCAGTGGATAAATGGAGACATTACTTGCTGGGGAAGGAGTTTGTGGTGAGGACTGACCAATGAAGTCTCAAATATTTATGGGAGCAAAAAATTTCAACACCAGCACAGCAGAAGTGGTTGAGCAAACTCATGGGATTTGAATTCAAAATAGAATTCAAACCAGGAAAGGAGAATATTGGTGCTGATGCCTTATCACGGAAGGCTGAAGGGGTAATGGCTCTAGCTATCTCCCAACCACAACCACTATGGTTGGAGCCTATAAGGCATGAGAACCGCACGGTGCTAGAGTTGCAGAAGATTATTCAGAATGTGCAGAGTGAAGAGGTTGTGGGGCCGTGGGGCTATGAGGATGGAATTCTGTACTACAAGAACAAGATTTATCTACTGCCTGAGTTTGAGTTAGTTCCAGCAATTATCAAACAGTTCCATGAAGGAGGTCATGAAGGCAATCATAAGACAGCTCGTAGGATAAAAGAAGTCTTCTATTGGAAGGGCATGAGGCGAATGATCCGAGAGGCAGTGCAGGAATGTGCAGTGTGTCAGAAACATAAGTGGGAAAACACCAAGCCGGCTGGGTTGTTGCAACCATTACCTGTTCCCACAGAAGTTTGGAGTGACATATCAATGGATTTCATTGATGGTCTCCCTCCCTCTAAGGGTAAGACTTCAATCTTTGTAGTGGTTGATAGACTATCTAAATTTGCCCATTTCATACCCATAACTCACCCCTACACAGCCCAAACAATAGCACAAGTTTTCTTTGAAGAAGTATTTAAGCTCTATGGTATGCCAACTAGTGTTATTTGTGATAGAGGAGCAGTGTTCACCAGTCACTTCTGGGGAGAATTATTCAAGTTGCAAGGAGTACAATTTAGGTTTTCATCTTCTTACCATCCACAAACAGATGGGCAAACCGAGGTGGTCAACCGTATCCTTGAGGTGTATTTAAGGTGTTTTACATCTGATCGGCCTAGAGAGTGGGGAAAATGGTTGCCATGGGCAGCATGGTGTTACAACACCAGTATACAAAGTGCTACAAAAAAGACCCCATACGAGGTGGTGTATGGTAGAACTCCACCCACCTTATTGACTTATGTCAGCGGTAGAGCAAAGGTTGAAGCCGTGGATATGGAGTTGAGGCATAGGGATGAGATTCTCAAGGACCTACGCAACCAATTAGTTGGAGCACAACATAGGATGAAGCAGTTGCAAGATAAGGGACGGAGGGAGGTTCAGTTTGAAGTAGGGGACCGGGTCCTGCTGAGGTTACGGCCTTACAGACAGACTACTGTGGCACTGAGGAAGAGCCATAAGCTTGCTGCCAGATATTATGGTCCCTACGAAATATTGGAGAAGCTGGGGCCTGTAGCATACCGACTCAAATTGCCAGAGGGAGCACGAATTCATAATGTGTTCCATGTGTCTAAGCTTAAGAAGTTTATTGGTAATGAAGGACCGGTCGGTCAAGACCTCCCTGCTGTGACAGAATCTGAAGGGGTACTCACTGCACAGCCTCAGGCTATCCTTGAAGAAAGAATTCGCAAAAAAGTCCCTGAGATATTAGTGCATTGGCAAGGTCTTTCCCCTGCTGATGCTACCTGGGAAAGTAAGCAAGAGATGGAGCTTCGTTTTCCTTGGTTGGACCTCGAGGACGAGGTCAATCTTTAGGAAGGGAGGTAATGTTATGGGCCATTGTCAGATGCAGGGAAGGCAAGCGTGCAGTGAGAGACGAAATACTGTGTCTGTGTTTTGAGTATTAATCACGTTACCTGCTAGAGATAACGTGAAGTTGCAGGAAATGGTTAGAGGCAGAGAATCAGGCAGGGCATGGGAGAACCTGGTATTTTGTGTAATCGTCTAGAATACTCAATGAGGTTTAGGCGTGGGAGTGTCAGTCTTTTGTAGTTGAGTAAACAGTCTATGGACACTCAACGTCAGTAGGTAGCTGGAAGTGCATGATATATGTATGAGGGAATGTATGAATGAAGGATGGAAAAAAAAACTTTCCTCAACTAAGGCTCTTGAGTTCGGAGGTTAATCTCCCTCGAAGAGATTGTTGTGTCCAAAATAGCTAAGAAGAAGAAGTTCACAGAGTTGTTCCTCACGGATCAGCCTGTTAACAAACCAGCTACTCGTTCTCAATCATTGGCTTGTATGTTCTTGCATCAGCTAGTTTTCGTTTGTCGCCTGCACTTATTCGAGACACTGATCTCTGTAAAGAGGACAACGCGATTTGGTGGAGTTCCTTGCAGTCTTGGATGGTTCCTCTTTGTTTCTCGATTATGCTTGAGTGCTTGGCATTCAAGAAGAGAGTGGAGAGCTTTTCAGATTCGGATATGGCCGTTTGGAGAGTGTGCAGGAGGTAGGTGATGATGCTTGGACTGATATTTATCGATATAGAGAGCTTCAATGAGTCAAAGCAAACATCTGGGTATGGTGTGATCTTGCAGAAAGATCTTATGGATGAGTAATGGGAATCCAGAGTAGTTGAGGATGAAGAAGAAGAAGAAGAAGAGTTGAGAGCCCATGTTCTTGAGAAGAAGACTACAGACAGGAACAAGACGAGTTTCAGAATGGAGGAACTCATCAGAACTTAGCCAGACAAACCGAAGACTGTTGTGGAGATTAAAAAGGCTTACTAGCAGATGCCATCGGGAACGTAAAGTTGCATGGTGTCCATTAAGAGTACTCAATTAGATTACCCAAACTTTTATGGGACGGCAAAGCATAATGACAATGCTATATGTTTCTTTTTTCTTTCACGGGAAATTGGTGGAAAGATATTGTTGTTTAATACGTAAATGATGCCAGGGCGGCTGCACGACCCGAAGTGAATGGACTCCAACTAGACAATTGTCTTTTCCCTTTTTATTTTTTTATTTTTTTATTTTAATCAATTAGGCTTATGGGAGAGAGCTAAGTTAATTCCTCTAAGCATGACAAGAATAAAAAAGAAAAGATACCCACCCTTGGACTAATGCTAAGAGATGACTTAGATCAAAATAAGGAAAACCAATTAGCTTTGCTGGCCCAAAAGAAAATTTGTAGCAAGCCAAGCCTCATATACCCAACTTTTTGCTTAAGAATAGTCTTCTCCCTAGAGAAAAAAGAGGTAAAAACTTTCAACATTTTTTTCAACTTTTAATTTTTCAGTGACTCTCAAGAATAGATGTTCTTAAAATTAGATGTTCAAAAAAAAAAAAAAAGAGTCAATAACTTTTGGATATGCCGAATTTTTTTTTCTCTTATGTTCTTGGGGTGTTGAAGACCTTTTGGTTAATAATCATTAAACTAGCCACTTGTCAATTATGTTCAATAGTTGATTGATGCTAAAAGGAGTAGTTTAGATTATCCAATTGACCCACAAGGTTTGACTTAGATAAAACTTGTCATTATACCAGAAAAAAATATCTTAAACAGTTAGCAACACAAGATAGCAAAAGGCCAAGAAACCAAAACGCATTTGAATTTCATTTGGTCATAAGCAAAAATAGGGACCCTTCTCTTGGTCATTCAAATTCTGGCCTTAGTAATAGTCTTATGTAATCTAATCATTATTATATATTTATGTTTAAATCAACATAGAATATCTAATCCAAATGTCTGCATGTTGGAGTTCCCTCCTCCAGTAATTCCTTTTTCTTTTTATCATTTTCCTCCTTCCACATTGAAAATTGATATTTGTCTCGTGAACAACCGTGGCTACTAGCCAAATTGCATGTCCAGTTTTTGTCTTGGCATCTGCCATATGTCACTTGTGAATAGGCAAGTACAGTGGGTTAACAGGACCAGAACCAGTTTCTTCCTCTGTTTTTTATCTTCATCCCGAGCAAGAACCTCCCACCGGAGGGGAGAATTACTGCAGAGCCTTGCAGCCCTACCCCACTGGTTATCGTGGTTCATTTATGTCTACACTTCGTTTATTGCATGAGGATAGGCCATGCAGTCCACCGTCAATGGATTATGTTTTCCAGCTACCATCCCAGAATTCGCACGGCAAAAGATTATTTTAATTTTGTATTGTTAGAATTTAAAAATATTTTTTGTTAATTAATTAGGTGCCCTTATTTAGAATTAGAGAGCATTGTTTATCAAAGTTTGGAATTTTGTCATTATTTAATATCTTTAGGAGAAAAATTGTAATGCCAATTAAATTTTTTTTTGACACCCAAGTTTTTTTTTCTTTTTCGACACACATTCGGTGTAAAACCTTCCTGTTAACTTATAATTAAATTAGCAGGTGACCAACCGACACTCAAATATTGAAAAGTACTTTTAAAAAAATATCTTTCCACTCAAACAACATAATTTTAATCAATATAAATCTACATGGCCAGATAAGAAATTCTCAAATTTCACACCCATCAAAAAAAAAAAGATCTAAACACAAATCCAGTAGTTCTTACCCCTGGAAACTATCTAGGTTTAATTTAAGAAGATAATAAATGAAGTCAACTGCTTAAACTTCCAACCCCGCCGTGTATCGGACACCCGTGGACGGCAGCCACCGTATAGTTATTGGCCTGACCGGCGTCCGTTAGTACATGATATCCAGGCCACTGGACGCGCCGGCCCTTGGCGCCAGGTCCATAATTCATGTATTCGCCGTAGAACAAGGTATCCAAGCCCACATTGCCAGCCCACTCGAGCCACCCTTCAGGCCTCATGGGATTGCTTATGAGGGAGACAAGATCCACCTGTGAATGTTTCTTGGGTCGAGCGAATCGAAGTTGAATTGGGGGCCGAAAAGATGAAACCCAAAGAAAGCTTAAGAAAACCTGAAACCCACCGAATAACCATTGACCAATTTTTAATCGCTAATCTCTAATCATTATATGATGAATTTTAGATTCCTTGCACTATATTGAATATATGTTATTCAATTCTTTTGTTTGTATTAAGATGAGAATTGAAGATAAAGATAATCCTCATTATTTCGTTGTATAGTGAGCTTTAGATCCTATTAGTCCGTTGAATGACATCACAGGCAGCTCTTTGCAATCATTTTGATCCTGCATCTTTGAGCTGCCAGCTTAAAGTTGCAGCTAAAACTCTCATAGATTTTGTTCGAAAATTACTCTTCAATCCGATTCTCAATGGGAATAAATTTTCTAGCATGTTATGAAAACCTACTTTTATATCCATATTTGAGTAAAATCAAGCTTTCTGTGAATAAAGTCTGTACCATGTTCTTATGTGGTGTGTATCAGTGCTTTCCACAAAGACATGCAGGCAGAGCTCTTTATCAAAATCTTGCTGCAAATCCGACCATCCGTCCTCGAGTCCAGCACACACAAAATCAGAAAAGAAGACAGAAGATTTCGAAGACACAGAATGAAAACAGGTCTCATAAAGCCCCTGTTTTGTCAAACGACCAGGAGTCCCATCATAAAAGGGTCAGCTACTTTCGCAATAGGAAACTCCAACTGGAATCTACCGCACCCTGCTCCGGGAAGAGGAACAAATTTAAATTCAAATTTCCATCAGTCAATCCTCAGGAAATGCTGTAACTTTGGATATTGGGTATGGCAAGAGTCTCCTCTCTCACCGGTTCCAACTTTCCTCGTACATTCCTCTGCAATTATGTTTTTGAGAAGCAGCAAGCCATCTGCAGATGATTAATCACTTGCGTCTTTGCGAAAGTTGTCCAAAGCCTTGACTTAATCTTTTGAACCTTCTCTTTCCCACGACTTATGTACTATCATAATCTTTGCACATTGCATTTATACTACGTGATAAGTCACAGCTTCTCACAATTTGGGCACATTTTGGGAAGAAAAACTCGTCTCCTTCCCTAAACCTGAAAGATATTAAAACCCTCAACTTCAAAAGTTTCGGTTTTTGTACTTCTTGTTCTTCCTTTTTTCTTTGGGTTAATTTCATCGCTTCTCAATTGTACTTCAACATCTTACCACTTTACAAAATCTCCAAATTTCCGATTGTGAAAGCTTGACAACTCTATTCAGTGGATTACAACTGTATATCGCTCCAAGTGCTTAAAATGATTGAATGCTATAATTTGACATCAGCACTCAAGGGAATGTATAAACTATCTTGTTTTGGAATGCTAAAGATTATGAAAGAAATAAATGGGTAAAGATTGGACCAAATTGCTAAGCTTCCAAATCTAAAATTGGTTCTAATACAAAAAGAGAAATTTCTAGAAGGAATACATATTCAGGTAATACTACTTTCTATTTTATTTTCAAACATCATAAAATTATCCACTTCTGCCTTTTAATCTATCTTATTTTTTGGTTATTAAATTACTAATGAAGAAACAACAGATGAAAAAATGATAGGAGAAATTGAAAATTCAAATAGACGGGGACTTGGTTTTTTGAGGCTTGTTCAAAGATCTAAGGCTTCATATTTTTTTTCAACAAGTCAACAAATTAATGGTGATTATTCTTTCTAATCTTCTCTGTCGCATGCATATACATTACATTTCACTACACACTATTCTTCAAAAGTTTGGGGAAATGCCAAGTAAATTACTTCTCTTCGCATACGTTTATGCAAACAGAGTCCATATGTTGGTTTCTCAAGGTGCTTTATTTACTTAGTGTAAAGAAAGCCAAAAATAGCCCGTTATGATAGTAGATTAAATATTTTGGGGAAGGTTAAATCCTACAAGTGGAAAGCAAGAATTAGCTTGTTTTCTAATTATCTTCTCATTTCTTAATATTTTCTAATTATCTTGCTGTTCAGCACCTTACACGCTTGCCTCTCAGCTCAGACTCTGCATAACCCGGAGGCCGCAATGCCGCCTTTGCAGCTTCATTCCCGCTGGTTCTGTTACTACTGGTTTTGCATTCTTGTGTACAGATTCTACATATATACTGGCTAATCTTGAGGAAGGTTAATAGGAAAAGACCCAAAAAAAATTAAGCTGTGTCTTCCCTGTTTTTTGTTTCGGTCTGCAATCTTACCTCCGTTCTTCCTCTGTTTCCGGCGAGGCCTCCGGCGACCTCCATTTGCACTTCTATCTCTGTCAAAACCAATACATCTGGAAGGCAGCTCCGCAAAGCGGAAAGCTTACAGTAGCTAGGCCTCTTTAAGGTAGACAAGTCGGGAAGCAGAGGAATTTGCATTGTTAAGTAAAAGGTAAGTGAAAAGTCAGGTAGTGTGAAAAACTTGTTTTACAGTGCGAGGCATCCAAGAAAAGCCGTTTTTCTTTTTCTCCTTTCTCCGGTCTAAAAGACCATCAAATGCTGTTGAATATATCACAAACCTCCTGATTTGTCAAAAACCTCTTAAACCCAATGCCAAAATTTTGAGTAGAACAATAGTAGCTATTTGGTGGGAAAACCAAGTAGTTAAGTTCCCCAATTACTAATTCATAACCCTTACTATATTCCAAAATAGTCAATCAAGTGATAGAGTTTGGATAAAAAAGTGTTGATTGATAAGCAAACTTATTATTATTGAATTTTGCTTCCAAAAATGTGGCCAACGATGGGATTACTTTGTTATCCTTGTGTAAAATCTATAAGCTCATTTATGTTGACTTGACAATTTGCATGATCACATAGTATAGATGAAAGGATTCTGACGGTTCAGGTTATCGAGGAATTCATATTTGTACTAAATTGTAGTACAACCGCGAGAGCCACATCCAAAAAAGTCTTAGTTATTATGCTGACATATATAGCATGCTGCAGAAAATATTTCCCGTTTAGGGCTAGTATAGATGAACAAAGAGGTGTAAATAGTTTATTAGAATAGTCTAAAGAAAGTCAAATTATACAAAGATTAAGACAAGGGCCTAATATGAATGAACAAAATTTAAAATTTGCTAAAAAAATGCATAAGGACTTCCTTACACCCTGTAGAACCTTGCATAAGTATAAACTATAAATAAATTGATATTGCTCTACGTCCTTTAGAACAATTAACATAAAAAGAAATTGTTAGCTTTTAAGTATGCATAAATTAATTTTAAGATAAGTACCAAAGCTCAAGTTTATATATCAATATGGAAGGAATTAAAGAAATTAAATAAAAGGAAGTTTGATCTTTTTCTTTCTTTACTTTTGGAAGGTGGCTTAGCAAAGAGGAAATCTTGTAATAGCTAGCTTGTTTCAAGTAGACAAGTTGAGAAGTGGAGGAATTTGAACTGTTAAGTACAAGGTAATGAAAGATTTGGACATGTCAAACAATTGTTTGAGAAAAGAAACAAAGCTTTTAATAGTATATATATTACTTTCAAGATAGAGGTACCAAAGCTTAAGTTTATATGTAAACACAAAAAGGAATTAGAGACATTAAATAAAAGGAACTCTAACTTTTTTCTTTCTTTAAATCACGAAGGTGGTTCCATAAAAAAGAAAGCTTACAATAGCTAAGCTTGTTTCAAGTAGACAAGTCGAGAATCAGAGGAATTTACATTGTTAAGTACTAGGTAATTGAAAAGTTTGGATATGTCAAACAATTGTTTAACAAAAGAAATGAAACTACATGACATGGTTACCCTAGAAGCTAACTAAGAGAAATTGCTTTTTCTTTTTTTCTCTCCAGTCTAAAGGACCATCAAGTACCGCTGAATATATCACACACCTGAAATCATGGCCCAAGTTGACATAATATGTGCCTGAATATTGTTGAAAATAAGAGAAGGCGGCTGGAGAATTCAGGGAAGAAGTGAAAGGTCCCTTGAAAACAGCTCAAATACTCACTACAAACTTTTGAAGCTGTAAGCTAAGAAGGTTCTCAAATGAAGTTTGAAACGTGCTGATTGATCACAGATCTTAGCTGAAAAATGTTTGTCAAATCTTCGCTTAGGGCTACCAAAATCTTAATACCATGATTGGTTTAGATAAGAACCCACACTCCATACTCTATCTTTATACAATCTCATTCATATTGCTTTTCTTGTTATCTATGAGCAAACACCAATTAAGCAGCCCTATTTTTTTTTTATTGTTTTAAGGTATTTCAAATTTCATTTTTCTGATCCTCTTGTGTGAATCTTAGGTGAGAATCAAATGCTGGGAAAATACAGGCCAACTAGTAGTAGAGATATAAATCTATATGTACTCTTGAGGTAAGGATGATAACTTCATCTGTTTTGGATGTCAAAAAATTATTGCAGCATACTCCTTATTTGATTCAATTTAAGTTTTATAAAAGATTTTTGTAATAGCATTTAAAAATTACTGCCTAATTTGATGAATATGTTTGCTTTTAGTTCAGATTGTTTATTTGTGATCTTTTCTGATGCAGAGAGTTATCATTGCAATTTTAAAACCTTTTCTATTCTAACATTTGATTTACTTGTTAAATAAATTTAAAATCACTATCATCTATCCACTACTTCAATTGTTACCTTTGGAATTATAAGTCATTGTTTGACATGAAAATTAATTATGTTAACAAATTTGTGAAATCTTTTTTGCTTGCCTTTCCTTTTTTGTGCAGGATAGAGATGGGAAAGAATAAGTTGGTGATGAAAGCAATAAAATTAATGGATTTAGAACATCAATGGATGATACAACATTTATAGGGAATAATTAAGTAGTAATTAATACTTGGGTATGGCGTAACGTTCATTTTTACTACTTTCTTAAGGAATGTAGCCTTTGACAATAAGGTATGATACCTATAAAAAGCCTTAAAAAAATAAAAAAAAAATGAAAAAGAATAATAACAACCAAGGCCAATAGAAGCTATTTGGTGGGGATGACCAAGTAGTAAATTTTCACAATTACATCATTTGCGACCCATTCTATGTTGATTTTCTTTTATAGATTTAAACATTGAACAAATATAAGTTAAAATTATTATATTTGAACAATAAAAATTTTCATCTTATATTGATGCCAAAAGATAATGTTATAGAATCTCTTTATTGTTTTAAGGTAATGTAGTTTCCCAAGTAAAGTGATAGAAGCCAACAACATCATATTGGAACTATGATAAATTAAGGTAATTGGAGGTATTTTAAGTAACTCTAGTTTGATTATTTTCTTAGTACTGCCTTTGAAAAAAAGGAGTATACTCTTGATTTCCTTCTTTGTATTGCCTTTGGAAAAAAAAAAAAGACTTTTCTCAAGATTGTTTATATATTAAAACATTCAGTAAAAGTTTAGTTCACGTGTTGAAGTAGATATGAAGTTCAATATGATGATGCAATCAACGACATCTTGCATCAACAATCTTGCAAATGGCAGCTGTGTCGAAAGGAGGATCACCTACCAAAAAGTGCATGGAATCTTGTATTATCTAAAACCATGACACTTGGGCCTTGATTAGTGATTCTGTTTAAGTTGCTTATGCTTACTAAAATTTTATCCAAATTAGGCATTGTTCTATTTCATGGTTGAGCATGGTATCCTTGTTATACTATACTTTGGTAATATTTACATTCCAAAATAGCCAATCAATTGGATAAAAGTTGGATTATATGTTGATGGATAAGTTATGAAAGGGTGTCACGAGTTCTTGAATTTTGCTTTCCAAAATGTGCCCAAGGTTGAGATGGTTTTTCTGTCCTTGTGTAAGATATGTAGACTCATTTATGTTGAGTTGCCACTCTGCATGTTCACATAGAATAGGTGAATGAATTAGGATTCTGAAAGTTCAAAATCACGAGCAATTTCTATAGGCACAAATTTCTGGTAGAACTAGATAGGTCCACATCTAGAAACAAAGTCTCAATGAATACGCTGATATATGTAGCAGGCTGTATAAGGCATTTCTCATGCAGGGACACTACAGATGAACTTAGAGGTGTAAATAGTTTATTAAAATCTAGAGAAAGTTGGGTTATACAAACATTGAGACAAGGACCTAATATGAATGAACGGAATCTTAAGATTTGCTTAAAAATGCATATGAATTTTATCACAATTTTCAGAACTTTGCATGATTATCAACAATATCAGCTTATGATATTGCTATTTGTTCTTCAAAAAAAAAATTAACAGGGAAAGAATATTAATTTTTAACTATATTTTCATTGAGTTTTACGATAAAAAGAAAAGATATGCCAATTAATTTATTTCTAAATAGAGAAACTGAGGCTCAAGTTTTTACACCAATATACAAGGCATCAGAGACATTACTTAATAAGAACAAAGAATGATATTTTTTTCTTTTTGTAATTTCTGTCTTGTTGAACAGCGAAGGTCTCGAAGACTTACCTTAGAATAGAGTAGTTATGAAACTAGTACAACTAGAAAGCGGCTTCACAATAAAGAAAGCTTACAATTGCTAAACCTATTTCAAGTAGACAATTCAGGAAGCAAAGAAATTTGCATCGTTGAGTACAAGGTAATTGAAAAATATTACAAACACTTAATTATTAATGGTGATTAAAAACATTTTTGTTAAAAGCAACTTTCATTGAAAGTATGCAAATTGGGAAATCAATAACTTCATAGCGTTGGCTTTCAAAATATACTAGTTCTCTATTTATGCGGTTTCCAAAAGGGCCAATGTTTTAAAGACTGAATCAGGAAATGTGGATATGTATGAAGTCTTAGTCTTCATCAGCCACCAAAGTCAATGTATGTCACTGTCAAGTTAGAAAGAAAGTCATTCATCCGCACCAAATTAGAAGTTAAGTGATTGATGTTTCATATATTAGGCATGACATGTTTTTAGGTTGTGGGAGATTATGAATTCAGGACAAAATAAACTAGTTCCCTATTTATGCGCTTTCCAAAAGGGCCAATGTTTAAAAGACTGAATCAGGAAATGTGGATATGTATGAAGTCCTAGTCTTCATCTACCACCAAAGTCAATATATGTCACTGTCAAATTGGAAAGAAAGCCATTCACCCGCACCAAATTAGAAGTTAAGTGATTGATGTTTCATATATTAGGCATGATATGTTTTTAATTTATGGGAGATCATGAATTCGGGACAAAATAGACTGGTTCTCTATTCATGCACTTTCCAAAAGGGCCAATGTTTAAAAGATTAAATCAGGAAATGTGGATATGTATGAAGTCTTAGTCTTCATCTGCCACCAAAGTCAATGTATGTCACTGTCAAATTGGAAAGAAAGCCATTCATCCGCACCGAATTTGAAGTTAAGTGATTGATGTTTCATATATCAGGCATGATATGTTTTCAATTTGTGGGAGATCATGAATAAGGGACACAATATACTAGAACAAAATGTTAGAAGAGAAAAGATTAGGACGAAATAAATATATTTCAAATTGAGAACAATTTTTTGTTAGCTTGTTATTAGGTAACATTAGGTGGTTGTTAACTGGATGACAATTGGCTGTTAGTTAGGTTTTAATCAAGAAGCAAATTTATTTATTTATTTTTGTAACTAAAAAAAATTCCTATTTATTTTAAAACACGTAGTAAAATTTTTTTTGCTTAATCTACTAAATATTAGGAAGTTAATTATAAATTATCCATAAAATTCATATAGTCGGGAATACGAGAACAAATTTTTGAACCCATGCATCAATTCCTTAAAGGTTAGTGATTTTCCAAAAGAGAAAAAAGAAAAGAAAAAGAGAGGAAAACTAGTTATGTCCACTTCTTCGACTTAGAACAAATAAATAGAATTTTTATTGATTTGGCGTGGTTGGGAAGGCAAGAATCCGCATTCTTTACAATCTTCTGAATGCCGACGTATTTTTCCAAGTCATACGTAAAGCGGGGGCTAAAACCACTCATACTGTCATCGTGTTGGAGGGGAAAGAATCTGACTTTTACATGGGCCCTTCAAATCACTAAACTAACTAGCTTAGTAACAAGTTAATAGGAATTCCAAAAGTAAGATCTAGGATTTGACACCCCACGTAAATGAGTTAGGTGTGTACTGTAATATTTAAAAAAATTAAAAAAATAGTCAACCTAAGAATTCAGACCATTTATCTCTATTTTACTTTTCTCATTACCTTTTGCTTTAATGTCATCTAAACTAGTCTAAATGCGTTTGAATCAGTAGCCATCCTAGAATTTAGCATGCATGCTTCTCTTTTCTAATGTATGTTCCTTGCGTTTGATTCTTCTCTTACCTTCCACGAATTGTTTTTCACATGCCTTTTTTTTTTTAAGTAGTAGTAAGGGAACTTCCAAAACAATTTTCGCCACCAACTTTTTGCTAATAACGATTTTGCAAGCATCCTTGTTTCCATAAGAGCACTTTCTAACTTAGGGATACTGTCACCAAGGGGCCATAATTTCAGTGGTATAATTCCAAATCATTTTTGTTGGTTAAAGAGGATAAACATAACGGATCTTTCTTTCCATGAATTTGCTTTCTGGAACAATTCCTCATTGCCGCCACAATGCATCCTTTGCAAAGTTAGTTATTGTTGATAATATATCCAATATGTGCGAAATTGTAAATGCATAATAATAACCGAAACATGATTACTTGGAAATCATTCTATCAAGTGCTAAAGTTTTTGTAGGGATTCGAATTATGACTTTGTTTATAGGTTGTAATAAGGTTGAGTGTAAGTGAGATCACAAAATAAGATACATTTTGTTACACAATTTTAGTTATTCGTCAATTTTCTATTAGTTCTTTATTCAATTGTGTATTTTTTAAGTCTCTTGCAAGCCACACAATTTTCACATATTATTATTTTTTACGGAAATCTCTATAAGAAAACTGGTGATTGGAATTGCCAAAAAGAAGACCCAGGTGAGTTCGCTTATTTTCGCCGCAGAGGATCGTTGGAGTGCTTGAAGGAAAGAGTCCAATCCTATTGCAAGAAGAGCAAGTCTTTCAGTCTGGAACTATATGTCTTTTTTATCATTCTTAGCTTATAAGTCGAACAAATTTTGATGTGACTTTAGTTGTAGTACGTTACAAGAAATTTATAGGTGCATTTCTTAGTAATAAGATATTATATTCTTTAGAACTAAAATTTGGCATAGAACCCGAAACAGAGATATTATGAAGTCTTGGTCTTTGTTATTCATAAGAATGTGGAAATCATTTTCTAAGTCAACGAACGTCACAGAAAACTAGGTGAGATGGGAAGTTGTTTGGCTTTATATCAAGCCTTCATCTTCAAGCGTGCCTGAACACGCTTGTTCTGCTACAACAACAGCTAAGTTGGTGTCAGAGTATTTCTCCATGGAGTGGCCACTTGTGAAAGCCTGGCTGTGGGCTTTAGTTGTATTTCTTCATATTCGAGAGCACAGAGGGTGCTTCGAGGAAGAAAGGATCGGTCTGCTGAAACTGAAGGCATTTTTGAAGTCTAATACTCATGAAGACAACCTCCTTCCCTCGTGGGTGGACAACCCAAAGAGTGACTGTTGTGGTTGGGAGCGGGTCACCTGTAACTCCACCACCGGTCGCGCAATCGAGCTGTCCCTTGCCCGAGTGACGCATCCAGAACTCGATCCAGATTCATACCTTGATTATGGCTCTAACGACCTTTGGCTGCTAAATGTCTCCCTGTTCATATCTTTTACGGAGCTAACGAGTCTTGATTTATCTTTCAACGCAATTGGTGGTTGCCTGCCAAATGAAGGTATGTTGTGAGCAGATACTTTCCTTCCAAATACCAACCCCCTTTCAAAACAAAAAATAAAATTTGAAGAAAAACGAGCGGGATCAAATTTTGTTCCTGTTAATATCTTTAGCCTTTCTCTTCACCCAAAAGAAAGAGAAATGAAAAAAGTTTCTTCAGACCTTTTGTTCTGTTTCATGATCTAATCAAGGACTTTACTAGGGGGTTGGATTAATGGTGTTATCTCTACTAATCTACCCTTGAGCAGAAAAAAAAAGTAATTTGTTGTGATTAGTGTTTCTAAACCTGAATTATATTCCACTTCTTTTTCAGATTTTTATTTGTTTATCTAATTTTGTGTGTTATATCCCAATGGATAATTTAGTAAGGTAATAATTTACAAGTGAATGATAGAATCTATTGAAATTAACCATGCCTAACTTATTTTGAGTTTTTAGAATATAGTGTGTCTTGACCTCTTTAGTATTATTAACAATTTTTCTATTATGCTGAAACATGTCCCCCAAACATTCACAAATAAATTAATGAATTCAATATGCATGTTTTCCGTATGAAGAATTTTTCTTGTTACATATGTAGTAAAAAAAATCAATAATCATTCAATCCCATAAAGATAATTTTTTAAGTACTAGTGTAACTTTCAAGAAATGATTTCTTATCCAACCAATAAACCTTTTCTTTTTATTTTTTGCAGGATTTGAAAAGCTATCAAACTTAAAGAGTTTGAGAAATTTCAACCTTGGATATAATTGTCTTGAAAACAATGGCATTTTACAATCTCTGGTTGATGTGAGATCGCTTGAAACTTTAAATCTTACTTCCAACTATTTGGATGGACAATTTCCTAGTCAAGGTTATTTTGTTTATCTTATGTCTCACAAGAGAATAGGCTATTTGATAATTTTCATTTGACTTAGTTCTTAGTTAATTGAATTTTTTTAATTAAGAGTTTTAATCATGTTGAGAAATTTGAACAAACGGGACATAATTTATGATCATGGCAATACTTTATTGCCAACGTAAGACAAAAAAGGAAGATTAAAATGTTCTTTTTGCATGTGGACTTAAGTCGTAGTAAACCTAAGCCCCCTTAATAACCTAAGGCTAAAAGAGATGGTGAGAGATAGAATTGTTTGAAATTTTGAATAGTTAATGACACTTTACAATTTATTATTCATGAAAGATCTTATAAAAAGATATCATACTATATTTGTTTGAAACAAAAAAATAACTTATTTTAATTGAAGACTTATTTTGCTTATTAGTTGAGACACAATCTAACTATTTTCTTGAAAAGAAACTACAATTTAGCTTTGATTAATGGTTTTAAAATGGATAAGTTTTTTTTTTTTAACAAATATGATCTTCTTCCCCTTTTTTATGATCACATTTAAAGTTGCTTTTTAAAACTAATCAGTCCATCACTTTCTTCATTTCATTACCATATCTAAGTGGGCTTTTATTCTACAGCCAATAAATGTTGATGGTTATGGTATGAAAACTATTACTTGCTAAACATGTTTTGTAGCTAAACTTTACAAATTCTTAAGTTAATGGCACGATGGTCTCCAAATTTTGAATTCTTCACCTTTGTCTTACTAATTGCAAAATACTATATTTGTTTAGTATGCAAGCATTTTTTTAATTGTCTTTATATTTTTCCAAAAAATCAATTCTGAGTTTCAAAACTTTTTCAAGATTGGAAAATCTAGAGACACCGGATCTTAGTAACAACATTTACTACAACACAAGCATCATAGAATTACTATGCTCAACCAAATTTATCAAGTATTTGACTCTTGATAGAAATGGCATGATTGGATACTTTTCAACTCAAGGTATGTTGGTCCTTTTTGTTATTTTGTTAAATATTCATGCAATTTCACTCACATTTTTTTTCTATACTCTATTGTCTTCTTTGCAAAGTTGTCAAATTTGAAAAAAATTGTAGATATTAGATTTAACTGAAAATTGGCTTTCTAGATCCTTAATAGTCAAAGGAAATATGCTTGCAATTAGTTTTGACTTATGTTTTATAAACAAATAAACTTGTAGTTAATTCAAAATGTGAAAGGCCATTATAAAATGGTCATTAAGTGCAACAATGAAGGTTTACAACTTTCCTCTCTCTTTCCTATGTCAAAAGATATTGACCTTTAGCATTTAATTAGCATTTAATTTCGTTTCACTAAAAAATTATTACATTTTAGTCACCATCATGGAATTAAAAACTAAGATATATATAAAAAAAAAGATATCATACTATTTTTTGTTTGAAAACAAAAATTTACTTATCTTTAGTTAAAGAGTTCTCTATAATAATCACCAAGATCTTGGACTCATTTTGCTTATTAATGCATACAAAATCAAATTTTTTTCCTGAAAAGAAACTATAATTCAACTTTGACTATTAGTTTTAAAATGGCTAAGCCTTTTTTAACAAGTATGATCTTCTTCCCTCTTCTTATGATCATATTTGAAGTTGCTTTTTAAAACTAATCAGTCCCTCACTATGTTCATTTCATTATCATATCTAACTAGACTTTTATCCCAAAGCCAATAAATGTTGATGGTTATGGTATGAATACAATTACTTGCTAAACATGTTTTGTAGCTCAACTTCACAAATTCTTAAGTTAATGGCACAATGTTTTCCAAAGCTTGAATTGTTCACCTTTGCCTTACTAATTAAAAGATACTATTTTTGTTTAGTAAGCAAGCATTTTTGTAATTTTCTTTCTACTTTCCAACAAATCTATTATAGGTCCCAAAAGTTTGTTAGCATTCGAAAATCTAGAGGAGCTAGATC
The DNA here is from genome assembly GCA_028551485.1 of Casuarina cunninghamiana. NCBI lineage: Eukaryota > Viridiplantae > Streptophyta > Magnoliopsida > Fagales > Casuarinaceae > Casuarina > Casuarina cunninghamiana. Next base: position 9,526,283 of record CM052363.1, on the reverse strand, counting down.
TTAGTGGCAACTTTTTCAACAATGCAAGCATCATAGAGTTACTAAGTTCAGCCAAATCTATCAAGAATTTGAATCTTGCTAGGAATGGCATGATTGGATACTTTTCAGCTCAAGGTATGTTGGTCCTTTTTGTTATTTTATTAAATATTCATGCAATTTCGGTTACTTTTTATTTCAAAATTCTATTTTCTTCTTTGCAGAGTTGTCAAATTTGGAAAACTTGTAGATATTAGATCTAAGTGAAATTGGCTTTCTAGATCCTTAATAGTCAAAGCAAAATATGCTTGCAATTAGTTTTGACTTATGTTTCATAAATAAATAAACTTGTAGGCAATTCAAAATGTGAAAGACAACTATAAAATGGTCATTAAGTGCAAGAGTGCAAGTTTACAACTTTCCTCTCTCCTTCTTATGTCAAAAGATATTGACATTTGCTTTAAATTAGCATTTAATTTCGTTTCAGTAAAAATGTATTACATGTTAGTCACCATCATAGAATTAAAAACTAAGATATAGAAAAAAAGATATTCTATTTTTTTTGTGAAAACAAAAATTTACTTATCTTTAGTTAAAGAGTTTTCTATATTAATCACCAAGATCTTGGACTTATTTTGCTTATCAGTCCATACAAAATGTAACTATTTTCTTGAAAAGAAACTATACTTCAACTTTTATTATTAGTTTTAAAATGGCTAAGCTTTTTTTAACAAATATGATCTTCTTTCCCCTTTTTATGATCGCATTTGAAGGTTCTTTTTAAAACTAATTAGTCCCTCACTATGTTCATTTCATTATCATATCTAACTGGACTTTTATCTCAAAGCCAATAAATGTTGATGGTTATGGTATGAATACAATTACTTGCTAAACATGTTTTGTAGCTCAACTTCACAAATTCTTAAGTTAATGGCACAATGTTTTCCGAAGTTTGAATTGTTCACCTTTGCCTTACTAATTACAAGATACTATTTTTGTTTAGTATGCAAGCATTTTTGTAATTTTCTTTTTACTTCCCAACAAATCTATTATAGGTTCCAAAAGTTTGTTAGCATTCGAAAATCTAGAGGAGCTAGATCTTAGTGGCAACTTTTTCAACAACGCAAGCATCATAGAGTTACTAAGTTCAGCCAAATCTATCAAGAATTTGAATCTTGCTAAGAATGGCATGATTGGATACTTTTCAGCTCAAGGTATGTTGGTCCTTTTTGTTATTTTATTAAATATTCATGCAATTTTGGTTACTTTTTATTTCTATATTTTATTTTCTTCTTTGCAAAGTTGTCAAATTTGGAAAACTTATAGATATTTAATCTAAGTGAAATTGGATTTCTGGATCCTTAATAGTCAAAGCAAAATATGCTTGCAATTAGTTTTGACTTATGTTTTATAAGTAAATAAACTTGTAGGCAATTCAAAATGTGAAAGACAACTATAAAATGGTCATTAAGTGCAAGAGTGCAAGTTTACAACTTTCCTCTCTCCTTCTTATGTCAAAAGATATTGACATTTGCTTTAAATTAGCATTTAATTTCGTTTCAGTAAAAATGTATTACATGTTAGTCACCATCATAGAATTAAAAACTAAGATATAGAAAAAAAGATATTATATTTTTTGTGTGAAAACAAAAATTTACTTATCTTTAGTTAAAGAGTTTTCTATATTAATCACCATGATCTTGGACTTATTTTGCTTATCAGTCCATACAAAATGTAACTATTTTCTTGAAAAGAAACTATACTTCAACTTTGATTATTAGTTTTAAAATGGCTAAGCTTTTTTTAACAAATATGATCTTCTTTCCCCTTTTTATGATCGCATTTGAAGGTTCTTTTTAAAACTAATTAGTCCCTCACTATGTTCATTTCATTATCATATCTAACTGGACTTTATCTCAAAGCCAATAAATGTTAATGGTTATGGAATGAATACGATTACTTGCTAAACATGTTTTCTAGCTCAACTTCACAAATTCTTAAGTTAATGGCACAATGTTTTCCGAAGTTTGAATTGTTCACCTTTGTCTTACTAATTACAAGATACTATTTTTGTTCACTATGCAAGCATTTTTGTAATTTTCTTTATACTTTCCAACAAATCTATTATAGGTTCCAAAAGTTTGTCAGCATTTGAAAATCTAGAGATGCTAGATCTTAGTGACAACTTTTTCAACAACACGAGCATCATAAAGTTACTAAGATCAGCCAAATCTATCAAGAATTTGAATCTTGCTAGGAATGGCATGATTGGACATTTTTCAACTCAAGGTATGTTGGTTCTTTTTGTTATTTTATTAAATATTCATGCAATTTCAGTCATTTCTTTTTCTATATTCTATTTTCTTCTTTGCAGAGTTGTCAAATTTGGAAAACTTATAGATATTAGATTTAAGTGAAATTGGCTTTCTAGATCCTCAATAGTCCAAGAAAATATGCTTACAATTAGGTTGACTTATTTTTTATAAACAACTAAACTTGTAGATAATTCAAAGTGTGAAAGACAACTATAAAATTGGTCATTAAGTGCAAGAGTGCAAGTTTACAACTTTCCTCTCTTTCTTATGTCAAAAGATATTGACCTTTGTTTTAAATTAGCATTAATTTTGTTTAACTAAAAAAGTATCACATGTTAGTCACCATCATGGAATTAAAAACTAAGATATAGAAAAGAAAGAAAAAAAAGATATCATACTATTTTTTGTTTAAAAAAAAATTAACTTATCTTTAGTTGAAGAGTTTTGTATATCAATCACCAAATATGATCTTCTTAAAAACAAAAGCTAAGATCTTGGACTTATTTTGCTTATTAATGCATACAAAATCAAACTATTTTCTTGACAACAAAGTATAATTCAACTTTGATTACTAGTTTTAAAATGACTAAGTTATTTTAACAAATATGATCTTCTTCCCTCTTTTTGGGATCACATTTGAAGTTGCTTTTTAAAACTAATCAGTCCATTATGATGTTCATTTCATTACCATATCTAAGTGGACTTTTTTTCTAGAGACAATAATTGTTGATGGTTATGGTATGAAAACTATTACTTGTTAAACAAGTTTTGTAGCTTAATTTCATAAATTCTTAAGTTAACAACACAATATTCTCCAAAGTTTGAAGTGTTAGTCTTTGTCTTACAAATTGCAAGATACTATTTTTTTTTAGTATGCAAGCATTTTCGTAGTTGTCTTTATATTTTCCAACAAATCTATTATAAGTTCCAAAAGTTTGTCAGCATTTGAAAATCTAGAGATGCTAGATCTTAGTTACAACTTTTTCAACAACACAAGCATCATAGAGTTACTAAGTTCAACTAAATCTATTAAGAATTTGAATCTTGCTAGCAATGGCATGATTGGATACTTTTCAGCTCAAGGTATGTTGGTCCTCTTTGTTGTTTTATTAAATATTCATGCAATTTCAATCAAATTTTTTTTCTATATTCTATTTCCTTCTTTGCAAAATTGTCAAATTTGCAAAACTTGGTGATATTAAATATAAGTGACAGTTGGCTTTTTGGATCCTTAATAGTCCAAGGAAATATGTTTGCAATTAGTTTTGACTTATGATTTATAAACAAATAAACTTGTAGTTAATTTGAAATGTGAAAGACAACTATAAGATGGTCATTAAGTTCCAAAAGTCTAAGTTTACAACTCTCCTCTCTCTTTTTTATGTCAAAAGATATTGACCTTTATTTTAAATTAGCATTTAATTTCATTCTTGGTCCTTTTTTTATTTTATTAAATATTCATGTAATTTTAATTACATTTTTTTCTTTATTCTATTTTCTTCTTTGCAGAATTGTCAAATTTTAAAAGCTTGGAGATGTTAGATTTAAGTGACAATAAGCTTTCTGGATCCTTAATATTCCAAGGTAATGTGCTTCCAATTAGTTGTGACTTATGTTATATAAACAGGTAAACTAGTAGTTAATTCAAAGTGTGAAAGATAACTATAAAATGCATCACAAAGTTACTAAGTTTAACCAAATCTATCAAGAATATGAATCTTGTTGGAAATGGCATAATTAGATGCTTTTGAGCTCAAGGTATGTTAGTCCTTTATGTTATTTTATTAAATATTCATGCAATTTCAATCATGTTTTCTTTCCCTTTATTCTATTTTCTTCTTTGTGGAATTTTCAAATTTGGAAAACTTGGAGATGTTAGATTTAAGTGACAATGATTCTTAATACTCCAAACTAATATGCTTCCACTTAGTCGTGGCTTATGCTATATAAACAAGTAAACTAGTATTTAATTCAAAGTGTGAAAGATAACTATAAAATGCTTATTGAGTGAAAGAGTGCAAGTTTAGAACTTTCCTTTCTCTTTCTTATTTCAAAAGATATTGACCTTTGTTTTAAATTAGTATTTAATTTCGTTTAGCTAGAAAAAAATATTACATTTTAGTCACCATCATGGAATTAAAAATGAAGATTTTAAAATGTTCATCAATTCATGCATAAAAGGATCAACGATTTTCTTAAAGCAAAACTTGTTGGAAGCTCCGTTTTTAGATTTCAAGTCATTAAAGGTGTTCTACCATATAAGATGTTTCTCCTTATATATATAATTATCAAATCACGCTTCACTCTAAGAATAATTTGTTCATTAAACTTGGTGTCAATGTTATTCATAGTTCCTAATAACTAAATTTATTATGCATTTTGCTTTGTCATTGATTATTCTTGAATGCAAATGACGATGAAGTGAGATTGTACACTAAATTAACTTGTGATTTTCGTGTGCACTAGTAATAAGAAATTATTTTATCTAGATACTACCAATGACATAGTTTTTGGTTTTCTATTTTTTAATAAATCTATTGCAAATTTATATCCAATACATCTCTATGTTACCACTTATTTTTCTTATGTCACAATTATTTGCATAAGCATTCAAACTAACTTCGATGTTTATATTTTTCTCAAAATTATTTAGTGCTTAAAGATTGAAGATATATTGTATAGATTCTTCATCCTTTCAATATGTTGAAAACTCATATAATGTTCAACTTTACCTCAAATTAGATTTTCTTTTTGTCACATATTTTTTATTAGAAACTAATATATTTATGTCACACTCATGGTAATGATAACTACGATTTTAATATTGTTTACTACTTTATGTTTTTAAAAACTTAAATATTTTCTTAAAAAAAAGGTTTCAAAGACTTTGATTGTGAGTTTTTAAAATTATTAATGGCATTTTTTATTTATTTATTCTTTTGTCTTCTTCTCTCTACATTTTCATTATCACTACACATTCTTTACTTCCTTTTTTCATGTTTGCAATTCTATTCTTACATAGTTTGGAAGAAAAAACATTAACTATTTATAAAAGTTAGGTTTCTTAATTTTCAAAGTAAATTAAGGAAGAATTGTTTTGACAAAAAAGGTGAAATAGTCCTAGTAGTTGAAAGCAAGATCAATTGAAGTATAGACATAATAAAGCTCAAATAGGAGATATAAGTGTCGTTATTTCTACAAATTAAAAGTCTTAAAAGAAGCTCTAGTGAAAAATGACTCCAATGCATGCTAATAACACCACTAAAGTTTGGTATACATCAGATGACTTAGAGTTATCTTAGATGTTTAGTTGTAAAATAATTTTTATAATGATAAAAATTATTTCTAATATAGTATAGAGCTAATATGAGGAATCTAAGGATTTTTGTCTTGTAAAAGAATGAACTACATTAACTTTAACCAATCTCAAGTAAATAGGTTCTATCATCTAATTTAAGGTTAAAATAAATTGCAAATGGGATAGAATTTTTGATTAAAATCCATTGGTATTGCTAATTTTAATTTTTTTTTAACACTATCTCTTCACACTTATGACAGGTTTAGCTAATTTAAGTAAGTTAGAGATTTTACTTTTGGAAGACAATGATTTCACTGGAAGTATTTCTCTACATATTGGGGCATTATCTTCTCTAAAGGCTACATCATTGGTTGGCAATAGATTTAATGGCACTTTTCCTCAAGGTAAGAGTTGATAACTATACTATAATGTGTTGGAAATTTGTAATGGCTTCTATAAATTAGGAATATGAAAAATAATGAAAGAAAATTATTGATTTAAATGGTTGGCCTAAGAACACAATAATAAAGATCTAAATTGCTAATGTTATTCCTTTTGACAGAATTATGTGGACTTGTGTCACTTGAAGAGTTATATCTTGATGATAATCTCTTTAAAGGGATCCTTCCTCCATGCCTAAAAAATTTGACATCCCTTAGATGTTTAGATATCTCAAGGAATCAATTCTCAGGTAACATCTCCTTAGTTGTATTAAGCATTCCAAAATCCATTGTGTACATGGATTTTAAATACAATAATTTTGAAGGCATACTCCAATTTAGCTTATTTGCTAATCACTCTAAGCTTAAGGTGTTTTCCTTTACAAGTGAAAATAACTTCCTTGAGATAGAAACAGAAAATCTGAAAGGTTGGAATCCTTTGTTTCAATTAAGGGTCCTTTTCCTACCTAATTGCAATTTGAACAAGCTCACTCACATTTTTCCAAGGTTTCTATTTAACCAACGCAAATTAGAACAACTGGATTTATCTCACAATCAACTAAAAGGAGGATTCCCTACTTGGTTGCTTCAAAACAATATAAGATTGCAAAGGCTAAATCTTCGAAATAATTCTTTTACAGGGACACTTCATTTACCAATAAGTCAAAACCTGAAACACTCATGGATAGATGTTTCAGACAATCACTTAGATGGGGAGTTTCAAGAAGATATTAACGAACTAAGTTCAAGCCTAAATTATCTAAATCTTTCTCGAAATTCTTTTGAAGGTTATCTTCCATCTTCAATTACCAAGATATGTCAATTGAAGGTATTGGATTTGTCCTTTAATAATTTCTTTGGAGAGTTACCAAAGGAATGGAATTGTAGTTCCAACAACTTATTTTTCTTGAAGTTAAGTAACAATCAATTCAATGGTACTATACCAAAATCTTTGTTTGAGATTAGCTTATATTATTTTGATGTTAGCAACAATAAGATGTCAGGACCCATTCCCCAACAGATGCAAGACTTCATAAGAATGTCTTTTCTTTTCTTGCGGAACAATTCATTTAAAGGTCAGGTTCCTTGTAATCTAGGTACGACTTCAATATTAGACCTTTCTTATAACTCACTTTCAGGATTGTTACCTTCTTGCTTAAATCTAGATTCTATGCAACACCTACTTTTACAAGGAAACAAACTTACAGGACCACTACCAAAATCTATTTTCAATTCATCTTCACTTTTGACATTAGACCTTAGCAATAACAACTTTTTTGGTAGCCTCCATCATGATATGGGAAAACATTCTACCTTAAAAACGCTTTTATTAAGGAACAACCATTTTAGTGGTATACTCCCAAATGAGTTATGTTGGTTGAAATATATAGACAAATTGGATCTCTCTGAGAACATGATTTCTGGGTCAATACCCAAATGCTTGCACAACATGTCCTTTGGCAATATTAGTGATAATGATAATACTTATACAAGTCAAAGTTATAGTGTCCTGTACCAAGATGAAGTTATCTTAAGCAAAATGATCCTAATTTGGGCTATTGAAATTGATTATGAAATGGATATGATAAATTATGATAGTCGACAAGTTAGTGTTGTGCTTGCAACAAAGCATAGGTCAGACTCATACAGTGGTAGTATCCTTGATTACATGTCTGGATTGGATTTATCATGCAACAAACTAACGGGCATAATTCCACAAGAATTGACAAAGTTATCTTCAATTCATGCACTAAACTTGTCTTACAATCAATTAACAGGCTCCATTTTAGGAAGATTTTCTAATTTGGTCAAGTTAGAAAGTTTAGACCTTTCCCATAATAGTTTAAGTGGAGAACTTCCTTCAACATTAACTAATATGCACTTTCTAGAGGTGTTTAGTGTGGCTTACAATAATTTATCTGGTAGAGTTCCAGAGATGAAAGCACAATTTGCTACATTTGACAAGAGTAGCTACGAAGGAAATCCATTTCTTTGTGGAGAGCCATTAGAAAATAATTGCACTATGAAAAATAAGTCACATCAATCACCAACAAAATCGATAAATGGTACAAAGTAGATCTTCAAGTCTTCTTTCCAAGTTTTTTTGCGGCTTATATTATTTTCTTTTTAACTGTAACTTCTCTTCTTTATATTAATCCTCATTGGCAACAATGTTGCTTCATTATGATTGAGGATTTGAAGTTTTGGTGCTTTTACTAAGTTTTATATATCTTTAAAAGGAAATTAAATCATTTGTATTATTAGATATATTTAGTTTTAGTGGGCTTTTTAAGTGGTATTGATAATACCTAAATATATTTGAGAAATAATGGTTATTGTACTCCATATGATATAGAGTGTTGGCTTGTACTTTTTATTTTGTACTGCAATTCTAATCAATTAATGATGAAAATTATTATTGTATGCAAAGGGTAAATCATGGTGTGAAGGAAATTGATTGCTTCATACACATAAAGATTTCTAGTAAATACTAGCTAAACAAAAAAATTTATCCATATCATCATTAGAATGAGAAGAATTCTTCTTTGGCCCCCCTATGATGCTAAGAATGAGATAAAAAGCCCACAGCTACCCTAAAGTAGTCCACAACCTCAACCTCAATGGGAGACTATATTAGAACAAGAGTAACAAACTATTTTGATATTTGCATCATCGAAGTCTTAATATAGTTTTTTCCATGTCATTGTTGTAGACACGTATGATAGTAATTGCCAAAAGACACCATGTTGTAAACATTTAGGTACAAGGACCATACAAAAGACCATACTACTTATATTGACTCCTACTATATTATACATTACTTCATTGCTCTATTTCCATGCCCTTATCTTTCTTTGCTTGCTAGATAGAACAAAATTTCTTAGTTCTTAGTTAACTTCTAACATGGTCACTTCTTCATGAATGTATAATACTTTCCTCTTCAAAAGTAACATTTTTCCCATGTAGCTTCAATGGGAGAGAGTCCATGCCAATGAACTAGGACTTTCACCTTCCCTTTCTACTTGTATGCCTATGTTAGTACTAACTAAAATCCTAGATGTAACCTAGATTCTTTGGGAAGATCAAGTCTATAAATCACTTCACTCACCTTCTACACTACCTTAAATGGCCCATAGAATTAAGGACTTAGTTTTTAATTCTTTCTTAGATTTACCAAGATCTGTTTATAGGAATGTAATTTTAAATGAACTTTTTTCCCTTTCGATGGTTAAAGGTCCTTATTATGCTTGTCATGCATCCTCCTCATTTTGTTTTGAGCCACAACTAGCTTCTCCTTGATATTTTTAAGAATATGGTCTTTGGTGCTTAACTCCTTGTTAAACGAATCCATTCTTGTAGTTCCAAGTATATAACTTAGCAATAAAGATGAATGTTTATCATACATTATCTCATATAATGACACTCAAGTAGTTACTTAAGGACTGATGTTGTAATAGTAGGAGGCCCACGGTATCCACCCCCAATACTCCCTTAGCTTATCCTCTATGAAACAACAAAAATACATTTGCAAGATATTACCTTCATTTGCCCATTTGTTTGATGATGGTATGCAATGGACATGTTAAAATTGGTTCCATGTAACCAAAAAAGCTCTTGCCGGAAATTGCTTATGAATATGGATCCCTGGTCACTGACTATGGTATTGGCATGCCATATAACTTCAAAATATGCTCAAAGAAAAGCAAAGCAATAATGGTAGCCAAGTAAGGTTAGGACATAGGTATAAAGTGGTTGACAACATGTCCACTAGCACATAGATTTAGATTTCCCCTTGACATAAGGGAAGTCTATCAATAAAATCCGTTGAATTATTTTTCCAATCCCTATGCCAGGAGACAAATTCTCTCATTTCTATTTCTAGCAAACCTAATAGCGTTTCACAAAGCTCTTCACATCCTCATTCATCTTTTTCCAATAGAAAATTGCCTTGACCCTATGCAAGGACTTATAAAGCCTTTCATGGCAATCGTCATGAAATTCCTTCAAAATAATGAGGATTAAATGGGACACTAAAGGTAGATAAATTCAGTTCATGCAAATGATCAAACCCTCCCTAATTTCCCATGATCTTATGGCTTCTCCTTTGTTTACCTTGTTTAGTAATGCTTGTTGCTCCTCATATTTCATTAATTCTTCCTTAATAGCCTCTATCCATAAAGGTAAGGACCTAAAGATAGCTAATACCTCTACCTCATCCAATGTAGCCTCCAATTCCTTAGTTTTTTCTCTTTTAAGCAAGGCATTGGCTACTACATTCTCTCTACATGGTTTGTATTCTATTAAGAAGTCATATCGCATCCTATCATCTATTTTTATTATATTAAGGTTGTAACCTTTTGTTCCTAAATAAACGTCAAGCTCTTGTGGTCAATTTTTACTATAAGAGGTCTTTTCTAAAGAGGTAATGCCTCCATATTTGGACAAACATTATAAGTGCATTACTAGCATCACATTCTATTATGAAGGTTTGATCAAAGTTAGTGAAGGTAATGATGGGAGTTTGATTAACGTCTTCTTAAGCACCTTAAAATCTATTTTTGCTTGCTCATTCCATAAAAGCTATCCTTTTTTTAATAGCCTAGTCAAGGGTCTTGTCAACTTCCAATAATTTTCCAAAAATCTTCAATAATAGTGAGTTAACCCCAAAAAAACTCCTAGCATCCTTCATTATCCTAAGTTGTGGCCAATCTTTTACTATTCTAATCTTCTTAGAATCCACAAATATCACCTCCTCCCCCCTCCCCCCCCAAAACCAAACCAAACCAAATAACACAAAAAATCCAAAATCCGTCCCCAGATAATCCAAATCCCGTCCACGACGCTCCAGAGCACCACGCCGGAAGAAAAAGTAACGCACTTTTTGTGCGTTACACAGCCAAAGGTCACATGGAATGCAGATGAAGACGAAGATGGCTAATGCATTTTTATTTTTCATGAAGTTTACAAACACAGAAAATTCTAAAATTTCAAATTATTGTCATTATAATGAATAACACAAAATCAAATTGCGACATGATACAATAAAAGATGTGCATGGAAGTAGCTGTTAAGGTTATTGATAATATGAGTTCATCACTGCCACCGCACCATCTCACTCCCAAGAGAAACCCATTAAAACTGAAAATGCCCAAATCCCCCTTAAATGACACCATACGTAACATCTTCACCCTTTACTTGACAGAGATAATTTTTATGGCTCTCTCCCCATTATTGTCGCTTCATAAGACTGATAATAAGCAATTATGGCAGCTGCTTTACCTCCCTGTGCTTTATTCTTTAATGTTTACTTATGTCAATATTCTACGGTAGAGCCCTCACACGCTACCTTTTCCGTTACTTGTCAACCATCACCATACATAAATGAGTTCCTTACACTAGGACGAAACACCATTCCATTCTCCAGCACATTTCGGGAAAAAAATTTAAGACTTTTTCATCTAACTTTTTTCCATAAAATAGCGACTGACCTAATCTAGAATGGTATTTTATTGTACCAAATTAGTTTAAAAGAAAGCATGGAGTATTAATTAACCTTTGATTGCCAAGCCTCTGTTTCTTACTAATTGGCCCTCTCCGCTGTACCGTATCCAGCTTTGCTTTCATTTATATGCAGTATTACTTGTTTACGTAATATTCAGGTCTCTTGAAGTGAGAATGCAAAAGATAAACGAAAACTAGGAGGAATGGCCTCACAAGCTCTGCCGAATTTACTTGCTAACTTGAATGATTTACACAAGTGACTATGATCTAATTGTCTAGTTTTACAATAGATTTCCAAAACAGAGTGGGAGTCAGAAGGTTGAAGACGGTTGCGCTGACTGGGCTTGATGATCTGGCGCTGAGTGAGTACGACATCCTTTTGATTCTGATGTTGCTTGTTTCCATTGGCCGTTGGTGGTTCGTCTTGGCAAGTTGCCCAATTTGTAGAATAAGCCGAGCTTAGGGATGGTTTCTTGGACAATCGACAATTAACATGGTCATGTGCTTAAATAAACATATGAGGGTGCTGTCCTTTGTCCCATGGCAAAGTGGGAAATGGGTCTCTAGATCAGTTCACGCTGCTGTAGAAGAAGTTCAAAAGGTTGAACTTTCCTCAATGGCCTAAAGCACTTTGGGGTTTACATTCATCAGCCTTCAGTACCAAATTTCAATGCATGATGAAAGTTCACCAATGAACTGTATCTAGAGGGCCGTCCTTTGATTTGGATTTAAAGATTCCCTATAATGTTTCTCAATTAATAAGCTTGATGATTAGTCCATTACATTTTTCTCACTAGACAAGGTTTCTCAAAGTATTTCCCTCTTCGAATGAATGCAAGATCAACGAGTTATTGAATTCTAAGAAAATCAAACTCTTTTATTTTAAAAATTCTTATAAATACATAAACACTAAGTATACATGCAAATATATGAAGATAATTACATAAACAATTGCAGTCAAGGACTGGGCTTATGGCAACAGGGACATGTTAGGTAGCAGCAAAAGTTGCTCCCATTAGCAAATGCTTTGCATAATTAGCACTGAAATATAGTATTTTCTTTTTTTTTTTATGAATACGTGAGTTTATACTAAAAATATAGTATTATTAAAACTAATTATGTAAATTTATTTTGTGACATCATCATTAATTATTTGCATCCTTCTACCAATTTTTCAAGACCTTCTAACTTGAGATGGTGGAATTCTAGAAATGTTCCCCAACCACTTTGAATTATATCAGGAAGCTCACCAACAGACAAACAGCAATACTAATGGCATGTATTCCTATCAACTCGAGGATCCAATTAAATTGGTACCTTAACCGAATTCCCAATGAGCATATTAAAAGTTACAAGAATTATAACATCACCGTAATCATAGTTTTTATGTAGATGGGGAACTTGATATCTATACTTACACTTACTGTCAAATTGAAAAAGTTGAAAATAAGAAACAACATAAAATTTAGCTGTCTCGCCCGCCCCAGCTCACCCCCAACCGCCCCCAGCTCACCCCCAGCCGCCCCCTAGCTCGCCCCCAGCTCACCCCCAGCCGCCCCCAGCTCGCCCCTACTGATCGGCCCCCAGCTCGCCCCCGTCTCGCCCGCCTCCCAGCTCCCCCAATTCGCCCCCCATCTCGCCCGCCCCCTAGCTCGCCCCCAGCCCGGCTCCAGCTCGCCCCTGTCTCGCCCGCCCCCAGCTCGCCCCTACTGATCGGCCCCCAGCTCGCCCCCGTCTCGCCCGCCTCCCAGCTCCCCCAGCTCGCCCCCCATTTCGCCCGCCCCCAGATCCCCGCTCCCCCAGCTAACCCCCAGCCGCCCCCAGCTCGCCCCCTGTCTCGCCCGCCCCCAGCTCACCCCCAGCTCGCTCGCCCGCCCCCAGCTCCCCGCTCCCAGATTCGGCCTCAGCCGCCAACCAGCTCGCCCCTCAGCTCACAGACCCGCTCCACCCCAGTTCGCCCGCCCCCCCACCTCTCCCCCCCCCCCCCCCCCCCAGCTTAACCCCCAGCTCACCCGGCCCGAGCTTACCCGCAGCTTGCCCGCCGGCCCTCAGCTCTCAGACCTCACCCGCCCCACAGCTAGTCCCCCCCCCCCCTTGCTCGCCCGCCCTCAGCTCCCAGATCCGGCCTTCCCCACTTTCCTGCCTCCCAGATCAGATCCCCTGTCCATATCCGTTCCCCCACACCCCCCCCACCCCCCCCCCAAAAAAAAAAAAAAAAGAGTCCGTCCGATGATTTCCAAGGCCTCTTTCTTACTTACTCATGTACTAGCTTAATCCTTGCTAGTGTTGGTAATAGCTGGGTTTTCTGGAAGAGAGAGGGCAGTGTACTCGGAATACAGCGGTGAAGCAGGTGATGGTGACCATGGTATGATGAAGTAAAACAAAGAAGACAGACGACGGGCAGTGTACTCGGACTTTACCTTCGTAAGGATTGAATTGGGAAAAGGTGGATGCGGAGTACTTCTCTCAAACATCAATTAGCTTTCCTACAAACTACTTATGGTAAAGTTGGTAGAACCTGAAGCTCGTTCTGTCAATCGAAGGCAAAATTTATCTGAATTGATGGCACGTACGCGGAGTGGAAAAATGACAAATGTTACTAAAGTCTCAAACACCTCAAAATCTGAGATTGCAGCTGAAATTGCAGGTGCACTCTTCAAGTCAAGTTTGGATACTTCAGGTAAACCTGTGAACTCTCATTCTATTGAAATTGTTGGTGATTGTGATACTGTGGATGAAAATGTTAGTGTGGGAGACAAAGTTCAAGGAAATAGCTCACTAAATGGAGTAATAGGCCAAAATATCAACTCAACTAATGGGAACTCTGGGTTGTCTTGGAAACATATTGCAATGGATAATCTTATGAAAACAGCAAAATTAAATTATCATCCTCCTTCCAATGAAGGGAAAAAACTTGTTGTTAAACCTCCGCCAGAAGCTATTGAGGAAGGGAAAAATCACTTTGCAAATTGCCTTGTGGGATATTTCTTGACTGAAAATATTTCTTATTATTTAGTGAAGGGTATTGTAGAAAAATTGTGGGGAAAAGAGAATCTATCAGAAGTCTCAGCTACCAATGAAGGTTTCTTTTTCTTTCGTTTTTCGAATATGAAGAAAATGGAGGAGGTTATGGAAGTTGGAATATGGGATATTGCTGGTAGGCCACTTTTTATTCAAAAATGGCATCCCCTTATTAGATTGGAGAAGGCAAAAATCTCTGCAGTTCCCATTTGGGTGCGTTCATATAATGTGCCTCATGTACTATAGACTAATAAAGGTATGAGCTACGTGAGTAGTGTGTTGGGTAAGCCTTTATACATGGATAAGGCAACTGAACAAAAACTTCGATTATCATATGCTAAAGTATGTATTATGATGGATATCAATAGTGAATTCCATGAAAAATTTGATATTGATATGGGAGGAGATGAACCGTATGAAGTACATGTTGAATATTGTTGGATTCCTAAGAAATGCAAGGTTTGTAATAGCTTTGGACACAAAGAATGTACTGCAACAAAGAAAGAAGTTTGGGTACCTAAAAAAACTCCTTTAACCCAAAACCCTCAGATTGATAATTCTTTAGATAGTCAGCACTTGGCTAAAGAGCATCCTGTCCAGATCATTACTATTGAGCCTAATTCAACTACAAGTGGGATGGAGAATGTCAAAGGGAAGGATATAGTTGTAAATACTAAATCTACTACAAGCACTAAAAAAAAAATAGGAACATCTGGGGGAAAAAAGGATAAGGTACAAAATGTCATATCTCACAATAAATTTGCATTACTGGAAGAGGATACAATGATTGATCCTATTATAGAGCATGTGGGGATTGAGGAAAAGGATAATCATCCAATAAATGAAAGTACTATCATGGAATGTTAGGGGCTTAAACAAAAGCCCTAGATTAAAGGAGGTTGTTGATTTTGTTAAGTCCTATTGCCCCCAAATTATTATCTTGATTGAACATAGAGTCAAAGAAGGAAATGCTGATATAATTATGAAGGAAGGATTTGCAGAGTGGAATTATGTCCATAACTACAGGTCTAGTAGTCTTGGTAGAATTTGGATACTTTGGAAAGCTTCTGATTTTCAACTTACAGTTAGAGATTCTTCATCTCAAGGTGTCCATTGCTATATTGAAAGATCTAGTATGCACCCATTTTTCTTGTCTGCAATTTATGCAAATAACCTAGAGATTGAACGTAGGAACTTATGGGCTAATCTTACTAGCTTTTATAATCTTCATGTGAATGATGCTCCTTGGTTAATTATGGGTGATTTCAATGAAATAAGGAATACAAGTGAGCGTATTGGGCCTAATGTCAGATGGACACAAGGAATGACAGAATTAAATGAAATAATTGAGAATATGGCATTGATTGAACCCCCTTATTCAAGTCCACTATTCACATGGACGAATAAAGGATCAGGAGCTAGTCTTAGAGCTAGTAAAATTGATAGAGCTCTTACCAATGGGGAATGGATTCGCAAATTTGGAAACTTTGCTATTGAATTTTTGCTCCCTGGAGTATCAGATCATTCTCCATGTTTAGTTAAATTTGGCAACACTGCTCACAGGAAGAATTCTTCATTTAGATTCTATAATTTCTGGACTACTAGTCCAGATTTCATGGTTACAGTTGGATCAATATGGCAACGTGAAATAGTAGGCTCAAAAATGTTTCAGGTGGTACAGAAATTAAAAGTGTTGAAGATCCCTCTTAAGAAGCTGAATGCAGCACAATTTGGTGATTTGAATAAGAATATAAAGAATTGTTGGAAAAAGTCCCACATCGGGCACAAAAACAGAAAAAGCGCTGCATATATAGGAGAGAGAATCTCCCCCTTATGAGCCGGTTTTGTAAGTGTGGTGGGCCCTCTCCTATATGTAAAAATTCAACAGTGGTATCAGAGCCACGTTTCGGTCTAACTGGGCGTGGTAACTGTGGGTACTGGGCCAAAAAAAACTTAAAAAAAAAAAATGCCTGGACCAACAATAAAATAGACAGACATGGGCTGTCAATAAAAACACTAAAATGGGTCAGACATGGGCTGATCCAGGCCCGATGTGTGACAGGGGGACTGTTGGAAAAAGTCCCACATCGGGCACAAAAACAAAAAAAGCGCTGCATATATAGGAGAGAGAATCTCCCCCTTATGAGCCGGTTTTGTAAGTGTGGTGGGCCCTCTCCTATATGTAAAAATTCAACAAGAATGCTAGAGAAAACTTACAGATGTTGCAATACAAATTAGAGCTTAATCCTTATTGTCCTGATACTCGTGCTGAGGAAAAGATACAGCTAGAGAAGTTACTTGCTATGAGTAAACATGAAGAAATCCTTCTCAAACAGAAATCAAGGAACTTATGGTTAAAAGAAGGAGATAATAATAGCAAAATTTTCTTTGCGTCATTGATGAGAAGGAGAGCTCAAAATAGAATTTGCAGACTAGTTCTAGAAGATGGATCAGTTATCACAGAAGAAGAGGACTTGAAAACTGCTATTATTGCATATTATAAATCTATTCTTGGTAATGCTAGTAGGAACTTCACAAACTGTGAAAGGTACACATCTTTATTTCATGGTGATGATGTAAGTACACTTTTTAGTACAATAAGATTTGAACGTTCCGATGTTCTTAAAGCTCTTTGGGGTATTCATGATTTTAAAGCTCCTGGACCAGATGGGTATAATAGTTTCTTTTATAAGAAAGCTTGGCCTATCATTGGAAGAGACATAGAAGATGCTATATTAGAGTTCTTCTCATCTAGGAAGATGTTGAAGGTTATAAACTCTACATTGTTATCCTTAATTCCAAAAGTTCCTAATCCTTGTGGCAATAAAGATTATAGACCAATAGCATGTTGCAATGTTCTTTACAATATTATATCTAAGATGTTAGTTGGGAAGTTGAATGTGATTATCCCATCAGTAGTAAGCCAAAACTAAACTGCATTCATTAAAGGACGCCAGATCTTTGAGAATATTATGCTATGTCAGGAATTACTTCACAATTATCATAAAGATGATAAAGGTAAGCGAGTGGCCATCAAAATTGATCTCATGAAAGCATATGATATGGTTAAATGGGAAGCCATATTAGGGGTTCTAAAAGCTATTAATACTCCTCAACATGTAATTGATCTGATAGGAGAATGCATTTCTACAACAAGGTTCTCAGTAAATTTTAATGGAGAGCATGCAAGTTACTTTGAAGGTACCAATGGATTGAGACAGGGAGACCCATTATCCCCTTATC
This sequence comes from Casuarina cunninghamiana, assembly GCA_028551485.1. Lineage (NCBI taxonomy): Eukaryota > Viridiplantae > Streptophyta > Magnoliopsida > Fagales > Casuarinaceae > Casuarina > Casuarina cunninghamiana. The sequence goes on along the minus strand of CM052363.1, from coordinate 9,508,488 downwards.
TATTTGTACTTGTTATGGAAATACTAAACAGAATTATTATTGCAAAAACCTCCACAACAGGTTTTAAGTTCCATTGGCGATGCAAGAATGAGAAAATCACCCATTTGTGTTTTGCTGATGATCTGTTTCTTTTTTCCCATGGAGATGTAAATTCAGTGCTTTGTCTTATAGAAGCTTTGGAGGAGTTTGGTGAACTTACAGGTCTTCATTATAATCCAAGTAAATGCCAAATATTCTTCTCAGGATTATCAGAACAAGAACAACTTTTCATTTTAGATCACTCACCTTTTCCTATGGGTAATCTCCCTATTCAATATCTTAGAGTTCCGTTGATTACTAAAAGGCTTACTCATGCTGACTGCAAAGGTTTGACAGATAAAATATTTAGCAGAATAGAAGGTTGGGGAATGAAGCATCTAAGCTTTGCTGGAAGATTGCAGTTATCAAAATCAGTTCTAATTTCTACATGTACATTTTGGATGCAAGTTTTCCTACTGCCAAAGCAAACAATTTATGAAATAGAGAAAAAGATTAGGAACTTTTTATGGGTAGGAAGTATGGATATACAACGTTCCCACAAAATTGCTTGGCAAACTGTCTGCTCACCAAAGAAGGAAGGGGGATTGGGATTGCCGAACATTAAACTTTGGAATAAAGTCCTTCTAGGACGTATGCTTTGGACTCTCATAAATCAGCCAGATGAATCATTATGGAGTAAGTGGATACATAGCACTAAATGTAAAAGAATTTCAGTAATGCAGATTCAAATCAAAGGTTCAATAGCCTGGAGTTGGAGAGGCCTCCTTAAGTTAAGGCCTATGCTTACCCCAGTTCTTTCTAGCCCTGCCTACAGTTGCAAAGCTACTTATCAAGATCTGCAACCAGTTAATGAAAAAGTAGATTGGTATGAACTAATTTGGACTGGTGGGATTTGCAAGCATAACTTTATTGGATGGCTAGTTTGCCATGATCGACTTTCTACAGCAGAAAGAATGGTACAATGGCTTCCTACAATTAACCAATACTGTGAGTTTTGTCAGGTTCAAGTAGAAAACAGGAGTCATCTCTTTTTTGAATGTCCATGCACAATGGTAATTTGGAAAAATATCCTTGCTCAAAATGGAATTCGACGTCACATCAGAGGATGGAATAAGAATTAAACTGGATGATTAAAGCATCAAAAGGTAAAGATCTGGCTGCAAAAATTCTTAAAATATCTTTTCTAGCTTGTATTTATTGCATTTGGGCAGAAAGGAATAGAAGAAAATTTCAAAATACATTAGTTGACATTCCAATCTTGTTGGCTAAAGTAAGGAAAATTGTACGAGGGAGAGCTTCTCTGCTTCACAATATCAAACCCTCTCAAGGTAATGTATTTTTGAGTGAGATTTGGAGGCTTCCAACCTCTATTTTTGCTTACTCTTAGTTTACTTTGGAAATTGTTGTAATACTGGGGTATGCCCCTGTGCTTTTGTATATTAATTTCATTAATGCAACTCACATTAAAAACCAAAAAAAAAATAAATAAATAAAATTTAGTTGTCTTTTTTTTTTTTTTTTTTTTCCTGCAATGCATACTTTACCCTGAAAAAGAATAGGCGAGTAAAACTATAATCAAAAGTTAGAGTCTTTACATATCAACTTAATCATAGATTAACATTGGCATAGTGATTTTCTTTAGAGAAAAATGGGCTTTTCTTTTGATTAAACTTCTCGTCTAAAGCACATTGTTCATCAACATTGAAACTAATATAAAAAATACATGTAGTATCTGTATATATATCTTATTAGGCCTTACTTTTTTCACACAAATAAAAAATAAGGTAAAGCTTTTTAACCAAGCAATACAGATAACCCAATTGCTTAATATGGTTCTAATATTTTTATTTGGTTATATACTTTTATATTAAAAAGTCTAAAGACTTAATCCAAAAGTTAATTAATACTTTACTTCTAAGATATTATCTTTTAATATGAAACTATCATCCTACATACACATATCTTTAGGTTAATATTGTTCACTATTAGAAAGGTCATGAGTATTAACACTTCCAATATAGTAAGGAAGAAGCTATTTGAAAAATGATATGATACTCTTAATATTAAAAGTCAAAAAAATCACAATTAAATTTTTTTAATATTAGAATGTAATACCATTTAACTAAATATCATTTATTTAGTAAGTAGCATTTACATGCATTGTCAAAAAGACATTTTAATTAAAATGCGTTTTTTGCAACAAAATAATATGAGACTTTTTTTTTTTATATAACTTCTTTTGCGCCTTTTATACTATACATACTACTGTCGATTTTTTAATTGATTAAACACTTAACTAACAAAGGTATTTAATAATTTTTTTTTTGTGAAAATTATCCAAAAGTAAACATTTCAAGTTATTATACTAACCATGTTATCATTGATGTGTGTTTCAGGTTGGCCTATGCTTCATGGCTGATTGTCTTCAATCAGTCTCCAATTTGTGGGGTCTGCATTGAAATTTTGTTCAAAATTGTTGTTTCTCTTCGGCTTCCTTGTCTTTATGGCTTTAATCAACCTTTCTCCTTCTAATCGGGGTTCGAACCCCTTTTCCTTCCCGTGGGTATTAAAAAAGAAAAAGAAAAACCTTTCTCCCTCTGTCTCTGTCGGTTTGTCTGCTCCTGAAAAAGTAGATTCTCTAGTCAAACGTACTTCTTGGTACGCTCCTTGCTTTTGGAAAAGTAGATGCTCTAGACAAGTATGGGTCTTGGTGCGCTCTTGTCACGGGTGAGAAGTGAACAAATTAAATAAAGAAAACAAGACCAAATACAAGACAAAAAAAAAAAAAAAAAAAAAAAAAACAAAAACAAGACCAAATACCAAACATCATGTAGCTGGCCTTCCCAGCTCCCGGCTCGAGGCTGCTCTAATTAATTAGTGAACTTTTGAACTTTGGATTCTCGGAAGATTGCATGGGAAGCCATGTGATGGATAAGTCTTGATCCGTGTACCCTTCCAAATACTCCAAAAAAAGTTGGAAGTCCAATGTCTCGATCCGTGTACCCTTCCAAATACTCCAAAAAAAAGTTAGAAGTCCAATGTCTGGATCCACGTACCTTTCGTGGCTCTCTTGTCGTTCTATATTGGCCCTTGATTCTCTCTGGTCCTTAGGTGGCGCATAATAATGATGGTAAGTCCGATTTTACTATACAACTACCAAATATTAAAGAGTACTATAATATATATATATATATACGTGTGTGTTATTAAATTATTTTATTATTATAAAAGTAAAGATAAAAATAAGGATAGGGATCCCTAGTGAGAGATTTTTCAAATACAACAACAACAAGAATTCAGTTTCTTCCCACGAATTTGTGAATTAGGTAGGATTTTTTTTTTACATAATAACAAACAACGGGTCAATAATAAATTTCATCATGAAATATTTAAATAGGCAAATCCAAAATTTATATACAAATAAAAATGTGGGAGAAATATATAACATATATATATATATATATATGTTATGTTATTAAATTATTTTGTTCTTATTAAAATAAAGATAAAAATAAGGATAATTACTGAATTAGTAGCACACAATGCTGTTTGATATTGGGTAGTTGCTTTTCTGTTTTACTACATATTCTGAGCTTTTCGAAATAATTTCTTACATAAAACTTTTCACGTAACGGCGGAACGATTTGGGTGACCCCACCGCGCACGACCAAAGTTAACACAAGTTGTTCATAATTGTTCACGCTCCCTGGCGCGAGTTAGTTGAACGTGGAAACGCTTGTCCAGTTTCTGGTCTTATAAGTATAGAATTTGCCTACTCCTTTTGTTTTTGCGCAAACATATCTTCATTCTACCTGCAATTACCATTCTACCTGAATCCTGCTGTTAAAGTTTGGCTTGAAAATCTGAATGATATTCTCTATGATGCTGATGACCTGCTGGATGCTGTTTCTACTGAAGTTTTAAGACGGGAACTAATGACGGGAACTAAAAAGGTACGCATATTCTTTTCTAAATCAAACCAGCTTGCTTTTGGCTTTAAACTGGCCCATAAGATCAAGTCAATTAGAGAGAGATTAGATGCCGTTAAAGCTGAAAGGGGATTCCTCTTAGAGGAGCGCCATGAAGAGAGACAGATCAGACATAGGGCGAGGAATGATACTGATTCTGTCGTGCCTGCGAAACAAGTTATTGGTCGAGAAAATGATAGGGAAGCAATTATAAGACGTTTGATAGATTATAACGCTGAGGATCAATCCATACTATTGTAGGTATTGGGGGATTGGGGGATTGGGAAAGACGACACTAGCCCAACTTATATTTACTGACGAGAGAGTTCAAAGACATTTTGAGGTTAAAATGTGGGTGTGTGTTGGTGATGACTTTGATGTTAAAATCACTGTTAAAAAAATGTTGGAATCTGCAACAAACAAGGAACAATCAAATGTCGAAATGAATACATTAGCAAATTACCTTCGAAAAGAAATTGATGGAAGAAAATATTTGCTTATATTAGATGATGTGTGGAATGAAGATGATGAGAAATGGTCTAACTTAAAAAAACTGTTAGTGGGAGGCATAAGAGATAGTAAAATATTAGTAACAACACATGTCAATAAAGTTGCCAAGATCATGCACTCAAATCCATACTATTTAAAGGGTTTGAACGAACAAGAGTCATGGACTTTATTTAAGCAAATGGCATTTGAGGATAAGAATGGGCCAAGAAATTCAAGAGTTGAAAAGATGGGGAGGGAGATTGTAAAAAGGTGTATAGGTGTTCCTCTCGCTATGAAAATGATAGGGAGGTTGTTGTATTTCAAAAACCCCAAAACTGAATGGCAAGATTTTATGAAAAATGAATTATCAGAACTCCCTCAAAATGAAACTGACATTTTACCAACTCTAAAGCTCAGTTACAATAAACTTCCTTCATATTTGAAGCCTTGTTTCACTTATTGTAGTTTATTTTCAAAAAATTATTTCTTTAATAAGACAATATTGATCAATCTTTGGATAGCTCAAGGTTTTGTCAAGTCATCATCAAAAAATCAATCTTTGGAAGATAGTGGTCATGAATATTTTTTGGATTTATTTTAGAGATCATTCTTTCAAGAAGTTAAAAGGCCAAATGATGTAATTTGTTACAAAATACATGACCTCATGCATGACCTCGCTATATTAGTAGCAAGATCATTAACAATCACCATATCTGATAATAACAAGAGAGATGTGAATGAGAAAGCTCGACATATAGCAATTGGTAAGGACATAAAGTTTCTTTCTACAATTCAAACATCATTGCATCAAGCAAATAAGATACGAACTTTTCTTTGTCCTACTATATCATATGAGAAAGTTGAGATTGATTGTGAAGCTCTTTTCTCAAGTTTCAAGTCTTTGTGTATGTTTTATTTGAGTGGAAGCAATTTTAAGTGTTTATCAAGCTCTATCAATGAGTTGAAGCATTTAAGGTATTTTGATATTTCCTATAACAATAACATTGTGGAGCTACCAAATTCTTTAACTACTCTAGTAAATTTACATACCCTCAAAATCATCTATTGTCATTCACTTGAAAAGTTGCCAAGAGACATTAAAAACTTAGTCAACCTTAGGCATCTTGAAAATGGTGGTTGTCTTAAATTGAGATATATGCCATGTGGATTGAAACAATTGACTAATCTTCAAAGATTAGACCAATTCATGGTTCATTCAAGTTCTCTTTCCAAGCATAGTGCAGGTATAAATGAATTGCAAATTAAACAACTTGAGAAAAGGACTAGAGATTCAGGGTTTGAGTCATGCCAAAGGTGTTGTTGTGAATATCAGGCTGCAAATTTGAAGGCGAAAGCAAGTCTTGATCACTTGTCTTTATATTGGACTACTAGAGGTGATGTAAATGATTTTGATGCTATTGATGATGAAATGTCTCTAGAAGGCTTCCGACCACACCCAAATTTAAAAGTTCTCTACATATTTGACTATTGGGGTTCAAGGATTTCCACTTGGCTTATGTCACTTACAAGCCTGGTTGTTTTGGGATTAAGACGCTGTAAGAAATGTCAATATCTACCACCATTAAGTCAATTGCCATCTCTCAAAATTCTTACCATAACAAATATGGATGCTCTACAATACGTCTCAGATTAAGGTTATGAGAATGAGTGCTCTTCTACCTCAGCAGTGCCAACAACATTTTTCCCTTCCTTGAAGAAACTTGGTCTCAAGAAAAGTCCTAATCTCAAGGGATGGTGGAGGAGCGATTCTTCTCTGGGAGTTGATAAAGATAATGACAATTCTATTGAAACAACAATGGTAGCGTCCATGACAGAGCATCGTTTACTCCCTTCATTTCCCCATCTTTCAAAACTGTCTATTGAAGATTGTCCTATGTTGACTCTCATGCCAATGTTTTTATGTCTTGAAGAAGAGTTGCACTGTAAGAATGCCAACTGGGAATTAGTGCAACAGATAATGACAATGGACACATCAACGGCAACAGCCTCCCCTTCCCTTACCCCCTCTTCATCCGCTCCTCTCTCAAAACTGAAGCGTCTATTAATATCTTCGACCACCGAGCTAGAAAGGTTGCCTGAGGAATGGCTCCAAAACCTCACATCCCTCGAGTGTTTATGGAAAAGACAATGCGACAAATTACAGTCTCTCTTCCCTGGGTTACAGCATGCCACAACACTTCAGCACCTGGAACTTCGTAACTGCCCCAAGCTTGAGTTTGCCAGTGATAAAGATGTGATGCAATGGCAACAGCTTAAAAGCCTTCTGTCTTTGAGGTTCTATGGTCTAACAAAACTGGTGTCCCTCCCAATTATGCTTCAACATCTTACCAGTCTAATATATCTCCAAATTTTATATTGTGAAAACTTGACAACTATACCTGAGTGGATCTACAACTACAAATCACTTCAAATGCTCAAAATTGTTGGATGCTCTTGTTTGACGTCATTGCCCGAGGGGATGCAGGAACTATCATCTTTGCGAGTGCTAGAGATGTGAAGTGCCCCATCTTAATGCAAAGATGTGAAAAAGAAATAGGAGAAGATTGGCCCAAGATTGCTAAGCTTCCAAATCTAAAATTGGTTCTAGCACAAGAATCGAATTCATTATCAGGTAATATTATTCTCTATTTTATTTCAAACTTCATAAAATGACCTACTTTCTTTACTTTTGGCCTTTACTTTTTCTACTTTATTTCTTGATTATCAAATTGCAGATGAAGAAACAACGGTTGAAGAAACATCAGAAGAAGTTGAAACACCAAAGAGACAGGGTCTCGGGTTTCGAGGCTTATTCAAAGATCTAGGTCTTCGTAGTTTTTGCAACTAGTCAACAAATTAATGGTGATTATTCTTTCTAATCCTCTTTTGTTCTATACATAAACATTTCACGACACACGCGATTCTTCAAAAGTTAGGGAAAATGCCCAGTAAATTACTTCTCTTCGCATACGTTTATGCAAACAGAGTCCATATGTTGGTTTACCTAGGTGCTTTATTTCCATTGTGTAAACAAAGCAAAATGTAGCCCGTTATGACAGTAGATTGAATAACTTGGGGAAGGTCAAATCTTACAACTGCAGAGCAAGAATTAGCTCGTTTCACAATTGTTCGTTTTTTCATTTCCTAATATTTTCTAATTATCTTGCTGTTCAGTTATTATCTCGTTCTAGCAATTATGGCATTGCAAATTTTGAGCTATATTATTTCCTTTTTCTTCGTATCAGGTTGCTTCATTGTTCTGTAAATCCAACTGCCATAGTGGAGAAAGCCTTCAGCATTTTGCTGCCCCTTTACTTTTTAGCAATCTATTATAAAAGTCACCAATCAATCACTTTATCGACAGAGGTACTGAAGCTCAAATACTTACAATAATTTGCCAGGAATCAGAGACATTACCTAAAAGGAACGAAGTCTGATTTTTTTATTTTTTTTATTTCTTGATTTTGAGGTAGGCAATGATGAGAATTGGATGGAATGGCAAGGCCTTAAAAGCCTTCTCTCTTTGAAGTTTTCAAGATGTTGCCACTCTACAAAATCTCCAGATCATATTGTAAAAGCTTGATAGCTATATCAGAAAGGATCCATAACAGCAAATCACTTAAAGTGCCTTAAATTCTTGGATGCGGTTGTTTGACGTCATTGCAGAAGTGAATGCGTACGCCATCCTCCTTGCGGATGCTAAAGATGTGACAGAGAGTTAGACATCCGGTAAATTCCTACTAATTGGGTATATTACTTGTCATTTTTTCTTAATTCACCATAAAAATTGAAATACTTGTTTTTTTCACTTTCATCTTCTGAATTTTTCCCTCTCAATTACGCTCAATTCTTAAATTTCAGATGCGGAAATAGCAAAACCAGTTGCAGTGCCAAGGCAGGGGAACAAGATTTGACCCAAGATTTCTTCACATCCCACATATATGCTTACGCTGCCCTAATAAAGACAAAATCAAACGACCGTGAATCTTCCACTGCTTTGGGCATATTATTCCAAGTTTATCCTTGCCCTTTGGAGAAACTGAAGTACCTACTTTTACTTTCACATTTCTTTTCTTTTTCTCTCAGTATGTTTTGGTTACTAAATTTCAAATGCAGGACCAACAGAACCAATGGAAGTACCTAGCAAATAGGAACGTGGATTCGTACTTTATTCAAAGATCTAGATCTCTACAATTTTTGCAACAAGTCAACAATTAAGTGGTAACTATATCTTTTCTTCTCTTTTCTTTTATCTGTACAAATTCTTAGGAGGAGTTTAAATCTGGTAAGTACAGAGTAGCAGCTGGCTTGTTGCATAATTGTTCTGTTTGTTCTGATATTATGTAATTAGTGTAACATGGAACTAAAAAAGAGTGATTTGGTACTTCAATTTGACTCCTTTGTCTTACGAATTACAAGATACTATTTTTGTTTAGTATGCAAGCATTTTTGTAATTTTCTTTGTACTTTCCAACAAATCTATTATAGGTTCCAAAAGTTTGTTAGCATTCAAAATCTAGATATGCTAGATCTTAGTGACAACTTTTTCAACAACATAAGCATCATAGAGTTACTAAGTTCAGCCAAATCTATCAAGAATTTGAATCTTGCTAGCAATGGCATGATTGGATATTTTTTAGCTCAAGTTATGTTGGTCCTTTATGTTATTTTATTAAATATTCATGCAATTTCAGTCACTTCTTTTTTTTCTATATTCTATTTTCTTCTTTGTAGAGTTGTCAAATTTGGAAAACTTGTAGATATTAGATCTAAGTGAAGTTTGCTTTCTGGATCCTTAATAGTCAAAGCAAAATACGCTTGCAATTAGTTTTGACATATGTTTTATAAATAAATAAAGTTGTAGTTAATTCGAAATGTGAAAGACAACTATAAAATGGTCATTAAGTGCAAGAATGCAAATTTACAACTTTCCTCTCTCCTTCTTATGTCAAAAGATATTGACATTTGCTTTAAATTAGCATTTAATTTCATTTCAGTAAAAATGTATTACATGTTAGTCACCATCATAGAATTAAAAACTAAGATATAGAAAAAAAGATATTCTATTTTTTGTTTGAAAACAAAAGTTTACTTATCTTTACTTGAAGAGTTTTCTATATCAATCACCAAGATCTTGGACCTATTTTGCTTATGAATCCATACAAAATGTAACTATTTTCTTGAAAAGAAACTATACTTCAACTTTGATTATTAGTTTTAAAATGGCTAAATTTTTTTTAACAAATATGATCTTCTTCCCTCTTTTTATGATCACATTGAAGTTGCTTTTTAAAACCAATTAGTCCTTCACTATGTTCATTTCATTATCATATCTAAGTGGACTTTTATCCCAAAGCCAATAAATGTTTATGGTTATGGTATGAATACAATTACTTGCTAAACATATTTTGTAGCTCAACTTCACAAATTCTTAAGTTAATGACACAATGTTTTCCATAGTGTGAATTGTTTACCTTTGTCTTACTAATTACAAGATACTATTGTTGTTTAGTATGCAAGCATTTTTGTAATTTTCTTTATACTTTCCAACAAATCTATTATAGGTTCCAAAAGTTTTTTAGCATTCGAAAATCTAGAGACACTAGATCTTAGTGACAACTTTTTCAACAACATGAGCATAATATAGTTACTAAGTTCAGCCAAATCTATCAAGAATTTAAATCTTGCTGGCAATGGCATGATTGGATATTTTTCAGCTCAAGGTATGTTGGTCCTTTTTGTAATTTAATTAAATATTCATGCAATTTCAATCATTTTTTTTTCTATATTCTATTTTCTTCTTTGCAGAGTTGTCAAATTTGGAAAACTTGTAGATATTAGATCTAAGTGAAATTGGCTTTCAGGATCCTTAATCGTCCAACGAAATATGCTTGCAATTAGTTTGACTTTTTTCTAAACAACTAAACTTGTAGATAATTTAAAATGTGAAAAACAACTATAAAATGGTCATTAAGTGCAAGAGTGCAAGTTTACAACTTTCCTCTCTTTCTTATGTCAAAAGATATTGACCTTTGTCTTAAATTAGCATTAATTTTTTTTAACTAAAAAAGTATTACATGTTAGTTGCAATCATGGAATTAAAAACTAAGATATAGAAAAAAAAAAGATATCATACTATTTTTTGTTTGAAAAAAAAAATTAACTTATCCCTAGTGGAAGAGTTTTGTATATCAATTACCAAATATGATCTTCTTGAAAACAAAAACTAAGATCTTGAAGATCAAAAACTAAGATCTTGGACTTATTTTGCTTATTAATGCATACAAAATCTAACTATTTTATTGAAAGGAAAGTATAATTCAATTTTGATTATTAGTTTTAAAATGACTAAGTTATTTTAACAAATATGATAATCTTCCCTCTTTTTAGGATCATATTTGAAGTTACTTTTTAAAACTAATCAGTCCATTATGATGTTCATTTCATTACCATATCTAAGTGGACTTTTATTCTGGAGACAATAAATGTTGATGGTTATGGTATGAAAACTATTACTTGTTAAACAAGTTTTGTCGCTTAATTTCACAAATTCTTAAGTTAACAACACAAAATTCTCCAAAGTTTGAAGTGTTAGTCTTTGTCTTACTAATTGCTAGATACTATTTTTTTTTAGTATGCAAGAATTTTTGTAATTGTCTTTATATTTTCAAACAAATCTATTATAAGTTCAAAAAGTTTGTCAACATTCAAAAATCTAAAGACGCTAGATCTTAGTGACAACTATTTCAACAACACAAGCATCATAGAGTTACTAAGTTCAGCCAAATCTATCAAGAATTTGAATCTTGCTTGGAATGGCATGATTGGATACTTTTCAGCTCAAGGTATATTGGTCCTCTTTGTTGTTTTATTAAATCATGCAATTCCAGTCACATTTTTTTTCTATATTATATTTTCTTCTTTGCAAAATTGTCAAATTTGCAAAACTTGGTGATATTAGATATAAGTGGCAATTGGCTTTTTTGATCCTTAACAATCCAAGGAAATATGCTTGCAATTAGTTTTGACTTATGATTTATAAACAAATAAACTTGTAGTTAATTTGAAATGTGAAAGACAACTATAAAATGGTCATTAAGTTCCAAAAGTCTAAGTTTACAACTCTCCTCTCTCTTTTTTATGTCAAAAGATGTTGACCTTTGTTTTAAATTAGCATTTAATTTCATTCTTGGTCCGTTTTGTTATTTTATTAAATATTCATGCAATTTTAATCACCTTTTTTCCTATATTCTATTTTCTTCTTTGCAGAATTGTCAAATTTTAAAAGCTTGGAGATGTTAGATTTAATATTCCAAGGTAATGTGCTTCCAATTAGTTGTGACTTATGTTATATAAATAGCTAAACTAGTAGTTAATTCAAAGTGTGAAAGATAACTATAAAATGCATAATAGAGTTACTAAGTTCAACCAAATCTATCAAGAATATGAATCTTGTTGGAAATGGCATAATTAGATGCCTTTCAGCTCAAGGTATGTTAGGCCTTTATGTTATTTTATTAGATATTCATGCAATTTCAATCATATTTTCTTTCTTTTTATTCTATTTTCTTCTTTGTGGAATTTTCAAATTTGGAAAACTTGGAGATATTAGATTTAAGTGACAATGATTCTTAATACTCCAAACTAATATGCTTCCACTTAGTTATGGCTTATGTTATATAAACAAGTAAACTAGTAGTTAATTCAAAGTGTGAAAGATAACTATAAAACGCTTATTGAGTAAAAGAGTGCAAGTTTAGAACTTTCCTTTCTCTTTCTTATTTCAAAAGATATTGACCTTTGTTTTAAATTAGTATTTACTTTCATTTATCTAGAAAAAAATATTACATTTTAGTCACCATCATGGAATTAAAAATGAAGATTAGAAATGTTCATCAATTCATGCATAAAAGGATCAACGATTTTCTTAAAGCAAAACTTGTTGGAAGCTCTGTTTTTAGATTTCAAGTCATTGAAGGTGTTCTACCATATAAGATGTTTCTCCTTATATATATAATTATCAAATCACGCTCCACTCTAAGAATAATTTGTTCAATAAACTTGGTGTCAATGTTATTCATAGTTCCTAATAACTAAATTTATTATGCATTTTGCTTTGTCATTGATTATTCTTGAATGCAAATGATGATGAAGTGAGATTGTACACTAAATTAACTTGTGATTTTCGTGTGCACTAGTAATAAGAAATTATTTTATCTAGATACTACCAATGACATAGTTTTTGGTTTTCTATTTTTTAATAACTCTATTGCAAATTTATTTCCAACACATCTCTATGTTACCACTTATTTTTCTTATGTCACAATTATTTGCATGAGCATTCAAACTAACTTTGATGTTTATATTTTTCTCAAAATTACTTAGTGCTTAAAGATTGAAGATATATTGTATAGATTCTTCATCCTTTCAATATGTTGAAAACTCATATAATGTTCAACTTTACCTCAAATTAGATTTTCCTTTTGTCACATATTTTTTGTTAGAAACTAATATATTTATGTCACACTCATGGTAATGATAACTGCAATTTTAATATTGTTTACTACTTTATGTTTTTAAAAAATTAAATATTTTCTTAAAAGAAAAATTTCAAAGACTTTGATTGCGAGTTTTTAAATTTGTTAATGGCATTATTTATTTATTTATTCTTTTGTATTCTTTTGTCTACATTTTCATTATCACTACACATTCTTTACTTCCTTCTTTCATGTTTGCAATTCTATTCTCATAGAGTTTGGAAGAAAAAACGTTAACTATTTATTAAAGTTAGGTTTATTAATTTTCAAAGTAAATTAGGAAGAATTGTTTTAACAGAAAAGGTGAAATAGTCCTAGTAGTTGAAAGCAAGATCAATTGAAGTATAGACATAATAAAGCTCAAATAGGAGATATAAGTGTCGTTATTTTTGCAAATTAAAGGTCTTAGAAGAAGCTCCAGTGCAAAATGACTCCAATTCATGCTAATAACACCACTAAAGTTTGGTATACATCAGATGACTTAAAGTTATCTTAGATGTTTAGTTGTAAAATAATTTTTATAATGACAAAAATTATTTCTAATATAGTATAAAGCTAATATGAGGAATCTGAGGATTTTTGTCTTGTAATAGAATGAACTACATTAACTTTAACCAATCTCAGGTAAATAGGTTCTATCATCTAATTTAAGGTTAAAATAAATTGCAAATGGGATAGAATTTCTAATTAATATACATTGTTATTGCTAATTTTAAATTTTTTTAACACTATCTCTTCACACTTTTGATAGGTCTAGCTAATTTAAGTAGGTTAGAGATTTTACATTTGGAAGACAATTATTTCATTGGAACTATTTCCTTACATATTAGGGCACTATCTTTTCTAAAGACTCTATCATTATCTAGCAATAGATTCAGTGGCACTTTTCCATAAGGTAAGAATTGATAACTATACTATTATGTATTAGAAACTTGCAATGGTGTCTACTAATCAAGAATATGAAAAATAGTGAAAGAAAATTTTAGGTTTAAATGGTTGGCCTAAGGATTACATTAATAAAGACCAAAATTGCCAATGTTATTCCTTTTGACAGAGTTGTGTGGACTTTTGTCACTTAAAGAGTCGCATCTTGATGATAATCTCTTTAAAGGGATCCTTCCTCCATGCCTAAAAAATTTGACATCCCTTAGATGTTTAGATATCTCAAGGAATCAATTCTCAGGTAACATCTCTTTAGTTGCATTAAGCATTCCAAAATCCATTATGTACATGGATTTTAGATACAATAATTTTGAAGGCATGCTCCAATTTAGCTTATTTGTTGATTATTCTAAGCTTGAGGTGTTTTCCTTTATAAGTGAAAATAACTTCCTTGAGATAGAAACAGAAAATCCGAAAGGTTGGAATCCTTTGTTTCAATTAAGGGTCTTTTTCCTACCTAATTGCAATTTGAACAAGCTCACTCACATTTTTCCAAGGTTTCTATTTAACCAACACAAATTTGAATGGTTGGATTTATCTCATAATCAACTAAAAGGAGGATTCCCTACTTGGTTGATTGAAAACAATATAAGATTGCAAAGTTTAAATCTTCGAAATAATTCTTTTACGGGGACACTTCATTTACCAATAAGCCAGAACCTGAAACACTCATGGATAGATGTTTTAGACAATCACATAGATGGGGAGGTTCAAGAAGATATCAATGAACTAAGTTCAAGCCTAAATTATCTAAATCTTTCTTGAAATTCTTTTGAAGGTTATCTTCCATCTCTAGTTACCAAGATATGTCAATTGGAGGTATTGGATTTGTCCTTTAATAATTTCTTTGAGGAGTTACCAAAGGAATGGAATTGTGGTTCCAACAACTTAAATTTTTTGAAGTTAAGTAACAATCAATTCAATGGTACTGCACCAAAATCTTTGTTTGAGATTGGCCTATATTATTTTGATGTTAGCATCAATAAGATGTCAGGACCCATTCCCCAACATATGCAAAACTTCACAATAATGTATTTTCTCTTCTTGTAGAACAATTCATTTAAAGGTCAGGTTCCTTGTAATCTAAGTATGACTCTAATATTAGACCTTTCTTATAACTCACTTTCAGGATTGTTACCTTCTTGCTTGAATCTAGATTCTATGCAGCACCTACTTTTGCAAGGAAACAAACTTACGGGACCACTACCAAAATCTATTTTTAATTCATCTTCACTTTTGACATTAGACCTTAGTAATAACAACTTCTTTGGTAGCCTCCGTCATGATATGGGAAAACTTTCTTCCTTAAAAATGCTTTTACTAAGGAACAACCATTTTAGTGGTATACTCCTAAATGAGCTATGTTGGTTGAAATATATAGACAAATTGGATCTTTCTGAGAACATGTTTTCTAGGTCAATACCCAAATGCTTGCACAACATGTCCTTTGGCAATATTAGTGATAGTGATGATCCTTATACAAGTCAAATTTATAGTTTCATGCACCAAAACAACGTTATCTTAAGCAAAATGATCCTAATTTGGGCTAAATTGAAATTGATTATGAAATGGATATGATAAATTATGATAGTTAGCAAGTTAGTGTTATGCTTGCAACAAAGCATAGGTCAAACTCATACAGTGGTAGTATCCTTGATTACATGTCTGGATTGGATTTATCATGCAACAAACTAACATGCATAATTCCAGAAGAATTGACAAAGTTATCTTCAATTCATGCACTAAACTTGTCTTACAATCAATTAACAGGCTCCATTTCAGGAAGATTTTCTAATTTGATCAAGTTAGAAAGTTTAGACCTTTCCCATAATAGTTTGAGTGGAGAATTTCCTTCAACATTAACTAATATGTACTTTCTAGAGGTGTTTAGTGTGGCTTACAATAATTTATCTGGTAGAGTTCCAGAGATGAAAGCACAATTTTCTACATTTGACAAGAGTAGCTATGAAGGAAATCCATTTCTCTGGTAACAAGGGAAAAATAAGTTAGACACGTGAAAACGCAAATTAAAAAATAAAAGATCGAATACAAATGTCACCTAACGGGCATGGTCTTCCTGGCTCACTGCTCGAGTCTGCGGTAATCAATTAATTGGATTCCCTTGGTCGATTGAACGTGACCAATTATCTTGTTTAAGGTAACGTATTAAGATATTGGGCAAATATGGAATACGCTCCAGTGTGAGTTAGTTAAACGTGGAAACGCTTGTCCTGGTTTGGTCTTATAAATATAGAATACGCCTACATTTTCTTTTTGCACAAACATATCTTCATTCTACCTTCAATTACTTCCAGAACACTGTTTTAGCACTGTCACTTACCATCGAGATATGGCGGAAGGAGTTCTCTTAAACATTGCTGAGGGAATCCTCACGAGTTTGGGCTCACTGGCTGCCGAAGAGATCAAGCTGTGCTTCTGGATGCGAAGATGAGCTTGGAAACCTGAAAAGTACGGTTTTAACAATGCAAGCTGTGCTTCTGGATGCGGAGGAAAAACAGGATGTGAATCCTGCTGTTAGAGCTTGGCTTGAAAAGCTGAATGATACTCTTTATGATGCTGATGACCTGCTGGATGCTGTTTCCACTGAAGCTTTAAGACGGGAACTAATGACCCGTGATAAGAAGGCTAAAAAGGTACGCATATTCTTTTCTAAATCAAACCAGCTTGCTTTTGGTTTTAAACTGGCCCATAAGATCAAGTCAATTAGAGAGAGATTAGAAGCCGTTAAGGCTGAAAGGGGATTCCTCTTAGAGGAGCGCCATGAAGAGAGACAGATCAAGCATAGGGCGAGGAATGATACTGATTCTGTTGTGCCCGCGGAAGAAGTTTTTGGTCGAGAGAATGATAAGAAAGCAATTATAGGACATTTGATAGATTCCGACGGTGAGGAGATTGTTTCAATCCATGCTATTATAGGTCTTGGGGTATTGGGAAAAACTACACTAGCCCAACTTATATTTAATGATGAAAGAGTTCAAAAACATTTTGAGGTTAAAATGTGGGTGTGTGTTGGTGATGACTTTGATGTTAAAATCACTGTTAAGAAAATGTTGGAATCTACAACAAATAAGGAACAAGCAAATGTTGAAATGAATACATTGGCAAATTACCTTCAAAAAGAAATTGATGGAAGAAAATATTTGCTTATATTAGATGATGTGTGGAATGAAGATAATGAAAAATGGTCTAACTTAAAAAAACTATTGGTGAGTGGCACAGGAGATAGTAAAATATTAATAACCACACGTAGTGATAAAGTTGCAAAGATGATGCACTCAAATCCATATTATTTAATGGGTTTAAATGAACAAGAGTCATGGAATTTATTTAAGCAAATGGCATTTGAGGATGGGAATGGGCCAAGAAATTCAAGAGTTGAAGAGATGGGGAGGGAGATCATAAAAAGGTGTGTAGGTGTCCCTCTAGTTGTGAAGATGATAGGGAGGTTGTTGTATTTCAAAAATCCAGAATCTAAATGGTAGGATTTTATAAACAATGAATTATCAGAACTCCCTCAAAATGAAACAGATATTTTACCAACTTTAAAGCTTAGTTACAATAAACTTCCATCATATTTGAAGCCTTGTTTCGCTTATTGTAGTTTATTTCCAAAGGACTATGAGTTCAGTAAAAAAACATTGATCAATCTTTGGATAGCTCAAGGTTTTGTTAGGTCATCATCAAAAATCAATCAATGGAAGATAATGGTCATGACTATTTTTTGGATTTATTTTGGAGATCATTTTTTCAAGAAGTTAAGTGGACAAATGGTGCAATTTGATACAAAATACATGACCTCATGCATGACCTTGCTATATTAGTAGCTAGGCCATTAACAATCACCGTATCTAATAATACGAAGAAAGATGTGAATGAGAAAGCTCGACATATAGCAGTTGGTGAGGACATGAAGTTTTCTTCTACAATGCAAATTTCATGGCATAAAGCAAATAAGATACGGACTTTTCTTTGTCCTACTATATTATATGCAAACATTGAGATTGATTGTAAAGCTCTTTTCTCAAGTTTCAAGTTCTTGCTTACATTAGGTTTGAGTAGAAGAAATTTTAAGTGTATATCAAGCTCTATTAGTGAGTTGAAGCATTTAAGGCATCTTGATATTTCCTATAATGATAAAATTGTGGAGCTACCAAATTCTTTAACTACACTAATAAATTTACATACCCTCAATCTCTTCTCTTGTTTTTCACTTGAAAAGTTGCCAAGAGACATTAAAAACTTAGTCAACCTTAAGCATCTTGAAAATGGTGGTTGTCCTAGATTAAGATATATGCCACATGGATTAGGACAATTAACTAGTCTTCAAACATTGGTCCAATTTATGGTTCATTCAAGTTCTCTTTCCAAGCATAGTGCTAGTGTAAATGAATTACACAAACTAAACAACTTGAGAGGAGAGCTAGTGATTTACAGTTTGAGTCATGCCAAACGTGTTGCTTCAGAATATAAGGCTGCAAATTTGAAGGAGAAAGCAAGTCTTGGTGGCTTGTATTTATATTGGACTACTAGAGGTGACGTCAATGATTCTGATGGTATTGATGATGAAATTTCACTAGAAGGATTCCAACCACACCCAAATTTAAAAGATCTCTACATATATGACTATTGGGGTTCAAGGATTTCCACTTGGCTTTTGTCACTTACAAGTCTAGTTGTTTTAGGATTAACACGCTGTAAGAAATGTCAATATCTACCACCATTAAGCCAATTGCCATCTCTTAAAATTCTTTCCATAGTCACTATGGATGCTATGCAATACATCTCAGATTATGGTTATGAGAATGAGTACTCCTCTATTTCATCGTTGCCAGCAACATTTTTCCCTTACTTAAAGGAACTTTATCTCAGTAGATGTCCTAATCTCAAAGGATGGTGGAGGAGTGATTCTTTTGTTGGTGTTGATAAAGATAATGACAATTCTGTTGAAACAACAATGGTAGCGTCCATGATAGAGCATCGTTTACTCCCTTCATTTCCCCATCTTTCAAAACTGTCTATTGAGGATTGCCCTAAGTTGACTCTCATGCCAATGTTTTCACGTCTTGGAGAAGAATTGCGCTTTAAGAATGCCAATTGGAAGTTAGTGCAACAGATAATGACCATGGACACATCAACGGCAACAACCTCATCTGCCCTTACCCCTTCTTCATCTGCTCCTCTCTCAAAACTGAAGCATCTATTAATATCTTCGACCGCAGAGCTAGAAACGTTGCCTGAGGAATGGCTCCAAAACCTTACATCCCTTGAGTATTTAAGGATAAGACGATGTGACAAATTACAGTCTCTCTTCCGTGGATTACAACATGCCACAGCACTTCAACACCTAGACCTTCGTGATTGCCCCGAGCTTGAGTTAGCCAGTGATAAAGATGAGAAGCACTGGCAAGGCCTTAAGAGCCTTCTCTCTTTGAAGTTCTATAGTCTGACAAAATTGGTGTCCCTCCCAATTGTGCTTCAACATCTCACCACTTTGCGAAATCTCCAAATTTCAGATTGTGAAAGCTTGACAACTCTACCAAATTGGATCTACAACTGCAAATCACTTCAAGTGCTTAAAATTGTTAAATGCTCTAGTTTGACATCATTGCCTGAAGGAATGCGTAAACTATCATCTTTACGAAAAATAAAGATTATGGAATGTCCCATCTTAATGCAAAGATGTGAAAAAGAAATAGGTGAAGATTGGCCTAAGATTGCTGAGCTCCCAAATCTAGAATTGGTTCTAGCACTAGAAAGAGAACATTTGATAAGGTATCCATATTCAGGTAATATTACTCTCTTTTATTTGTGAACTTCATAAAATTATCTACTTTCTTTGCTTTCAATCTTTATTTTTACCTACTGTAGTTCTCGATTATTAAATTGCAGATGAAGAAATAGATGAAGAAACAGATGAAGAAGTTGAAACACCGAAAAACCAAGGACTCGGGTTCCAAGGCTTGATCAAAGATCTAGGGATTCACAGTTTTTGCAGCTAGTCAACAGATTAATGGTGATTATTCTTTGGAATCTTCTTCTGCCATATACATAAACATTTCTCCACGCACATGATTCTTCAAAAGTTAGGGGAGATGCCAAGTAAATTACTCCTCTTCGTACATGTTTATGCAAACAGAGTCCATATGTTGGTTTACCTAGGTGCTTTATTTCCATTGTGTAAACAAAGCGAAAAATAGCCCGTTATGACAATAGATTAAACACCTTGGGGGGAGGTCAAATCTCACAAGTGCACAGTAAGAAGTAGCTTATTTCACAATTGTTCATTTTTTCATTTCCTAATATTTTCTAATTATCTTGCTCTTCAGTTATTACTCTCGTTCTAGCAATTTTGTCATCGCAAATTTTGTACTTTATTGTTTCTTTTTGCTTCATATCAAGAAGCTTCATTGTTCTTTAAATCCAACTACCGTAGTGGAGAAAACCTTCAGCATTTTGCTGCCCCCTTATTTTTTTGCAATCGATTATAAGAACTCACCAATCAATCACTTTCTCGACAGAGGTACTGAAGCTCAAGTACTTACAATACTTTGCTACGAATCAGAGACATTACCTAAAAGGAACAAGGTCTGAGTTTTTTTTTTTTATTATTTTATTTCTTGATTTCTATCGTGTGCTTGATGTAGGCAATGATGAGAATTGGATGCAACGGCAAGGCATTAAAAGCCTTCTCTCTTTGAAGTTTTCTGAACTTCCGAAATTGGCGTCTCTGCCATGGGGTCTTTGAGATGTTGCCACTCTACAAAATCTCCAAATCAAATTGTAAAAGCTTGATAGCTATATCAAAAGGGATCCATAACAGCAAATCAATTAAAGTGCCTCAAATTCTTGGATGCGGCTGTTTGACGTCATTGCCAAAGGTAATGCGTATGCCATCCTCCTTGTGGATGCTAAAGATTGTGGAGTGTCCCAGCTTTTCTCAAAGATGTGATAGAGTGTTAGGCATCCGGTAAATTCCTACTAATTAGATATATTACTCATCCTTTTATCTTAATTCACCATAAAAATTGAAATACTTGTTTTTTTCACTTTCATCTTCTGAATTTTTCCCTCTCAATAACGCTCAATTGTCTAATTTCATATGCTAAAATGGCAAAACCAGTTGCAGTGCTAAGGAAGGGGGACAAGATTTGACCCAAGATTTCTTGACATCTCACATATATGCTTACGCTGCCTTAATAAAGACAAAAATCAAACGACTGTGAATCTTCCACTACTTTGGACATATTATTCCATGTTTATCCTTGCCCTTTGGAGAAACTGAAGTACCTACTTTTACCTTCACTTTTCTTTTCTTTCTCTGTCAGTATGCTTTGGTTACTAAATTTCAAATGCAGGACCAACAAAACCAATGGAAGCACATAACAAATAGGGAACGTCGATTCATACTTTATTCGAAGATCCAGAGCTTTACAATTTTTGCAACAAGTCAACAATTTAGTGGTAAGTATATCTTTTCTTCTCTGTTCTTTTTTTTTTTTTTTATCTGAACAAATTCTCAAGAGGAGTTTAATTCTGGTAAGTACAGAGTAGGAGCTGGCTTGTTGCAAAATTGTTCTGTTTGCTTTGATATTGTGTAATTAGTGTAACATGGAACTAAAAAAGAGTGATTTGGTACTTCGATTTGACTACACTTTGACTCTATTCTGAAAATGATTAGTAATTACATGGAATACTAAATGTTATAGTACAATATCTCACTTGCATATTAGTTTTTATATGTTATGTCAAGTTAGTTTAAGACCATAAGTTGATGTTCAGCATTCCTTATTTTCCAGGTGGACTACTATTTAAAAGCTCCTAGGATATGATCTGTTGATACCTCTTTGGATAAAATTGGTTGATTTTCACTGTAATAGATGTTCCATGTAAATTAATTGTTATTTGTAGCTACAAATCCATTAACTATTATCACCAGCAATATGGGCATCATATTGGTGAAAATGTTTCTTGGTGAAACTATTTTCTATATAGATATTAGTAACACAAGATAATAATACCTTCGTTGTTTTATACATTTTTGGAATGTGAGGTTTGCAATTTGTGTCTATCCATGGTCTTATTGGTTGCATGCTTAAGGCAACCAATCATGGGGAAGTGATGCAATA
Organism: Casuarina cunninghamiana; assembly: GCA_028551485.1. Taxonomy (NCBI): domain Eukaryota; kingdom Viridiplantae; phylum Streptophyta; class Magnoliopsida; order Fagales; family Casuarinaceae; genus Casuarina; species Casuarina cunninghamiana. Next base: position 9,486,366 of record CM052363.1, on the reverse strand, counting down.
GCAATGCCATGAAAGTTTTTTCTCTCTTTACTGATATTCCAAAGTTGACATCTCTCCACATTGTGGCTTCAACATGTCCCACCATACAATATCTTTAAATTTCAAGATGTGAAAGCTTGATGGTTATACTAGAGTGGAATTACACCTACAAATCACTTCAAGATCTTCAAATTCATGGAAGCTTTGACTTGAGATCACTAGCTAAGGGAATGCATAACCATCATATTTGCTAAGGCAGGTTAAGTGTTCCTATGTCCCCCATCTTACCCAAAAGATGCAAAAAGGGGACAGTTAAAAATTGGCCCAAGATTGCTCACATTCCAAAGAGCTGGAGTGCATTAAGATTGACTAAGGTGATTACTCTTCATTTTATCTTAATCAACCATTAAAATTGAAGTACCCATTTTCTTGACCTCTATTTTTTCTCTATTTAGATGTGAAAGTAGCAAAACCAATTGAACTATCTAAGGTAAAGGCTAACCCAAGATCACTCACATCTTAGTATTATACTTACGGTGAGAGCAACCTCAATGGAGACAAAATTCAAATCTTCATGTATCTTTCATTCATCTATACTCTCTGTTTAACCTAATCTCACATGGAAATCAAGATGTCCATCTTTACTTCCATTTTTTCCTCACTTTGGCTTGTCTCCTACTTGATAAATTTCAGAAGTGGAAGGAACAGAACTGGTCAAAGTATGTAAGAAATGAAGGACAAGCATTTGAAGCTTACTCAAAGATCTAGAAGTCTATAGTTTGTGCAACAACTCAACAAATCAATGGTGATTATACCTATTCTTTTTTTTTCTTTTCTTTTCTTTTTAGAAATTTCACCTTATGTGGTTCTTCACAAGTTGGAAGAAACGCTAAGTGAATTATTCTTTCTACATGGTTTTTTATAAGAAAGAGTTGATGAGGTGGCTTACCTAGGTGCTTCATTTCTATTGTGTAAATGAGAATTGGGTAGGGTCAACCTTAGCAAGTGCATAGCAACAATTAGTTTGAATCAAAATCTTTCATTTGTTCTTTTTTTTTTTCTTTTTGGTTCCAAACAACGGATCCTTAAGATTTGTCTCTAAAAAACTCTTGAGACCAATCCCAAAATTATGATTAGAACAATAGCAACTACTTGGTAGGGAAGACCAAATAGGTTGTTTTTTTTTTTTTTTTTGGGCTTGCTTAAAAGGGGAGGGGGAATGGTGTCTGGAACTCCGTACCACAAGGTATGGAATCCCCTTAGGTGCTTCATTTCTGTTGTGTAAATGAGAATTGGGTAAGGTCAACCTTAGCAAGTGCATAGCAAGAATTAGTTTGAATCAGAATCTTTCATTTGTTCAAATTTTTTTTTTTTTGGTTCCAAACAAGGGATCCTTAAGATTTGTCTCTAAAAAAATCTTGAAACTAATCCCAAAATTATGATTAGAACAATAGCAGCTACTTGGTAGAGAAGACCAAATATATATATTTTTTTTTTTGGGCTTGCTTAAAAGGGGAGGGGTAATGGTGTCTAGAACTCGGTACCACAAGGTATGGAATCCCCCCGGCGCTCTACTAAGTTGTAGGGGCTGGACCAAACGGATGACCAAATAGTTACTCTTCACTATTATATCATTTCCAACCAAGTACACACAAGCATCAAAGATGTCTTGAATACCTTTTTAACTACATAAGCATGTAATAATTATACTGATCTAAGAAAATATTAGTTGAATTAATATATCTGAAAGATAAAAATTTATCTTGTATAGTCAAAAGACTATCTTATGGTTTTTCTCCTTCACTGTTTTTAGGTAATGTAGTTTCTCAAGTAAAATGATAAGAGGCAGCAACATCATATGTTGAACCTATGATGAATTAAGGTAACTGGAGCTTTTAGATAACTGTGCTTTGATTTCTTTCATATTTTCAAGACTACATTATATATTAAAACATTTAGTTTACATGTTAAAGTGAATATGAGGTTAGAGAACTATAACGTGATGATGCAACCAGGTGCTTGGAACTCATATTATTTTCATCGGCTATCAATAATCTTGAAAATGGCAGTTGTGCAAAAATGAGGATCAACAATCAAAAAGTGTCTGGGACTTTTGCATCGTCTGAAACCAAGATATTCGGACCTTGAATGATGTTTCTATCTAACCTGTTCATGCTCACCAAAATTTTACTCCAAATGACGTATGTTGCTACTTATGGTTAAGAATGGTGTCCTTGTTATACTTTGGTTTTATTTACATCAAAAATAGTCAATCAGTGGATAAAGTTGAATGAGAAAGTGTCGATCAATAAGAGAACTTATGCAAGGGTTTCATGAGTTCTTGAATTTTGCTTCCCAAAATGTCTCTAAGGAAAAATACGCCAATTAAATAATTTCTAGATAGAGGTAATGAAGATCAACTACATACATTAATAATCAAGGAATCAAAGACATTACTTAAAATTCTTTCTTTCTTTAATTTCTGTCTTTTTGAAGAGGGAACAGTAGAAGTTGTCAAAATCACTACATCTGGAAGGCGACTCCACAAAGAGGAAACCTTACAATAGCTAGGCCTGTTTCATGTACACAAGTTGGTAGCAGGGGAATTCGCATTTTCTTAAGTACAAGGTAACTGAAAAGTTAGGAAACGTCAAAAACTTGTTTTAGAAAAGAAATGAAAGAAATTGACATGGCTATGCTATAAGGTAACTAAGAAAAACTGTGTTTTTTTTTTTCTTTGGCCCCCTTCATTCTAAAAGATCACGTAATACTGTTGAAAATATCATAAACCTGAAGTCATAGCCCCAAGTTGAGATTCTATATGTGTGAGTGTTGTTGAAAACCGGAGAAGAACTCAGGAGAAGAAGGTAGAATAATTCAGGGAAGAAGCACAAGGCTTTTGGAAAACAGCTCAAATACTCACCAGAGACTTTTGAAACTGCAAGCTAAGTAGATTCTCGAATGAGGTTCGAAAAATGTGCTGATTGATGGTAGATCATAGCTGAAAATGTGTCAAATCTTAGCTTAGGTCTGCTAAAATCTCAATATTATGATTGGTTTAAATAAGAATCAATACTCTACACTCCATCTTCATACAATCTTTTTTGTATCATTTTTCTTGCCATCTATAATCAAATGCCAATTAAGCTCCTCAATGCTCTTTTTTTTTTTTTCATTTTAAGGTATTGTCAAATTTTATATTTCTAATTCTTTTGTGTGAATGTTAGATGGGAATCAAAAGCTGAAAGATCCAAGCCAACTATTAGTGGAGATATAATTGTGTATTTACTCTTGAGGTAAGGATAATAACTCTCTTTTGAATGTCAAAAAATTATTGCAACATACACATTATTTTATTCATATTTAATTTAAATAAAAGCTTTTTGTACTAGCATTTAAAATTATTGCTTAATTTTAAGAATACATTTAGTTTTCGGTTCAAGTTCTCTAGTAGTAACTCCTTCTGAAGCAAAGGTTCACATTGAAATATTGCAAATTAATATGTTGTTTATTTCTATCATAGTAGTTGGTGTGCTTGTTAAATAAATTGACTATCATTTTTATACTGTTTTAATTGTTATCTTTTTAATTATAAGTCATTGTTAGACATGAAAATTAATAATGCTAACTAGTCATCTTCCATTAATGATCTTGAAACGAACAACTATGCAGAAAGGAGGATCACTAGCCAAAAAGAGCTTCCGACCCTTTTATTATTTGAAACCATGAGATTGATGTTTCGGTTAAGCTGCTTATGCTCACTAAAACTTTATCCAAATTAGGTAAGTTGCTATATTATGGTTAAAAAAGTATTCTTGTTATACTATAGTTTGGTTTTATTTATATTCCAAAATAGTCAATTAACGGATAAAAGCTGTATGAAGAACTTATGCAAGGATTTTATGAATTCTAGAATTTTGCTTCAAAAAATGTGCCCACGGTGTGTGAACTCATTTATGTTGAGTTGAAAGTCTACATGATCACATTGTATAGATGGAAGGATTCTGATAGTTCTAAAGTCACAGATTATGCATATACATGCACCATGTTGTAGTTGTTTCCTATGAAGGGCCGCCACAAATGAACTAAGAGGAGAAAATAGCTTATTATAATAGTCTAGAGAAAGTTGGGTTATGTGAAGATTGAGACAAGCACCTAATATGAATGAAAAGAGTTTTTAAGATTTGTTAAAAAATTCTTTAAAACTTGGCATAATTATCAACAATATCAATTTATGATATTGCTATTTGCTCTTCATAAAAAATTAACAAGAAAAGAAAATATCAACTTTTAACCATATTTCGATTACGAGTTTTAAGAAAACAAGAAAAAATATGCAAATCAATTAATTTTTAAACAGAAGTACTCAAGCTCAAGTATTTATTCCAGTATGCAAGGCATGACAAACATTACTTGATAACAATAAAGTATGATGTTTTATTCTCTCTTTAATTTCTATTTTTCTGAACAGGGAACAACTATCAAAAACAGTACACATGGAAGGCAGCTCTCAAAGAGGAAAGCTTACAATAGCTAGGCCTGTTTCAAGTGGACGAGTCGGAAAGCAGAGGAATTTGCATTGTTAAGTACAAGATAAATGAAAATTATGGATATTTCAAACACTTGATTAGAAAAGAAATGACAGAACATGACCTGATTAAACTCGAAGCTAACTAAGAGAAACTGCCTTTCTTTTTTTTACCTCTCCAGTCAAAAAGACCATCAAATGCTGCTGAATATACCACAGGTTGGAAATCATGGCCCCAAGTTTAGATACAATGTGCCGGAATGATGTTGAAAACCAGAGAAGAACTGTGAAAAGGAAGGTTGAAGAACTCAGGGTAGAGGTCAAAGGCTGGAAATCAGCTCAAATACTCGCTACAAACTTTTGAAACTGCAAGTTGTACAAGACTTACTTTCCCTGATCTGGTCGTCTGCTTTCGCATGTGGAAGACAAATTAAGACTACTTTTCCATATTGGTCGCAGGCGGATAGACATCATCCCTCTTCTCTCTTCGATGTGGCAAACCACCTTCTTCTTCCTTAACACCACCAAACTCTGTTACCAGAGTATGCTTAATCCTGCAGGCATTAGCCAAGTGAATCCCCAAGCTTGCTCTTCTAACCTGAAGGAGCTTTCTAGTCTAGGCATACATAATGCTATCCTGGTTATTGCTTACCATAACACTAAAAAAAGAATGTGCAAAGCAACTTCCTTGCTTTCCATGTCGGAGCAAAATGCTGTCCTGCTCATGCTGGTTTGGCAGGCACGTTAAGCACAAGGGTGATTGACTAGAATTGAATTTCATTGAGCAATTTCCTTGAAGTAATAAACAGGTCATTTGTAAACCTATGAGGTATACCTTCTATTGAACCATCCTGCGTCAAGTTGGAGCATTTGGTTCATGTTCACCTCAGCTCCCTTGTGTCAGTATGAGCTTACAAGAGGTACCGGGAGCTGGGAGGAACAAAAAATAAGCCAGAAAATGAATGCCGTAATTAGTTTTTAAGAATAAGACTAGAATGTACTATTTACATGATATAAAGTGTAATGAACAAGGAAAGTAGAGTTACAAAAAAGGGGGCTGAGCTGGAGTTTTTGGGCAGGGTCATGTACAATGAATTACGACACTAAACCTTGCACAAGTTTAGGAATTGATTAATACATTCTAAGTAGGTTTTGGGGATGGGCCATATTTTGTATCAATCTCTAGCCCAATATATGTAAGACTAGGCCTGAAATGTATAGTCCAAGAAAACATATCACCGCCACAAACATGGGAGCTCTGAACCACTTCATGGTCGGCCCGATGGACTTTGTCCTTGATCCGGCACTACAGGAGGCAGGCCCCAGAAAATTGTTGTCGTCAAAGGATATCCCAGCTGCTCTAAGTTCTCGATCAGTCCATTGTCAATTAATTGCATGTTTGTCACAATTCTTTTAAGGAATATCAGAAAGGTATACGGACAAAAGTAGTCAGAGATCCTCAGGAGATTTACAGGGTTGTCATACCATTTAACTAAAGAAAAATATAAGAATATCAAATAAAGAAGTCAAGTTCAAATGTTTTAGTATAATAATTAGAGGAACATATAAAAAAAAGAGGGAGAAGTCCAATGACAAAAGGCATGGCTACCTCCTCCGGAATAGGAAACTCCGAGTGGGATCCACATAAACCCAGCTACGGGATGAGGAACAAGTTTAAATTCGAATTTCAATTAGTCAATCCTCAAGAAATGTAGTAACTTTAGATGTCGTGTATTGCAAGAATCTCCACTCTTCACCCGCTCAAACTTTCCTCGTACATTCCTCTGCAATTAAGTTTTTGAGTTGCAGCAAGCCATCTGCAGATGATTTAATCCATGCCTTGCACTCTTCTACCTGCTTCTTCACAAAAGTTGTCCAAAACCTTGACTTTATCTTCTGAACTTTCTCCCATTTCCTTCCCAGGACCCTGAAAAATATTAAAACCTTGTACTTCAAAGGTTTAAACATGACTTTTGCTGCTCTGCTTTTTGTTCTTCTTGTTCTTCCTTTTTTTCTTCCGTTTAATTTCATCGCCACTCGCACGTGAAAGTTGTTTCAAGTGGGTTCCTCTGTGACTGAAATCAACTGCATTTCCTTCATATTCTCGGAACCCAAACGCTCGCTAAGCAAACCTAAAGGAACGGAAAAGGACGTGGAAATATTCACTTGATACGATAGCAAATTAAATGTATGTGTGATCTTGTCAATTGCATCATACAGATATAATATGTTGGAAGGATGAGTATGAAGCTATTTTTCTAGATTGTGTTGTTGAACTATGGTGTTATGATGATGGAAAAAATGTACTAACAAATCATAGGTTCTGAAAGTATATACTTCCACATTCCACATTCCACATTCCTTGAACCCAAACACTACCCTAAAATTAATATTAAGACTAGTTTTGTTGACCAATTTGCTTTGGATATTCTGAAATACATGTTATCCAGGTGCCAATTAGAAGAGGGATGTGGGTGAAATGGCATCCTCCACCTGCAGCTCATTTGAAGCTCCATCAGAGATTCTGCTGGTAGTACTATAATAGCATTTGCTGCCAATTTCGGTCGAGGCTGTGACGTCCATGCAGAAGCTAATGCTCTCCTAGTAGGATTGGAGGTATGTTCAGAAAGAGGGTTGATGCTAGAATTCATTGAATCAGATTCATTGTGTCTAGTTCAGTGCTTGCAAAAGAGATATAAGATGCCCTGGCGCCTTAAGCATACTATCAATAAATGTGCTAGCCTTATGGCCACGAATGCTTCCATTAGTCACATATTTAGAGAGGGGAATAGTGTTGCTGATAGATTAGCAAACATGGTCATCGTCTGCAACATATTACAGTTTTCACTCAACAATGTTCTTTACCTAGCTCCTGTCTGAAGGCATTTAGAGTAGATAAGTTAAGTCTAGGTAGTTATAGGCTGTCATAGGATTAAGCCTATATGTATTCCTTTTTTGGATTGGGTTGGGCTGACCAAAAGCACAAGGATTCGGCTGCTGTTGCTGGATTGGATTTGATTGCTCAAGGCCCAAACTCATGGTAGAGTGGGGCTGATTTGTGATTTCTTCAACGATTGGACCATCTGGATCTTGATCTTTAATAGATTTGGAAGAAGAGTGCTTCGACATGCTAATTGGTAAGGATTTTCCGGTTTTTGTGGGAAGAAAAGGTAAACCATTTTTACTCAAAGAAAAAATTATTTGGGTATTTATATGCGTTGTGAATTGTTTACTAATTCCTACACCAGAGTGCTGACATTGTTTTGCAGATAGGGAGTAAATCTGCAATACCATGTCTATTTTTGTGCCTCACTTGCCGAGACTATTTTGTAGGGTTCAATAAATAAAAATAAAATAAAAATAAAAATAACAAAGTACGTTTATTACCTGTTTCATTAAATAATTAAAAAACAAAAAAGCACTGCCCTATGCAAACCGAGAGAAGGTAAAAGACAAAAGTTCTCAAATGGATCGACTCTCCTCCCCTGAAACCTATTCCCTTTAACTCGTCGGTCGAACCCATTGTGGTCCCTCTGCAACAACACCAACCATGCTGGTCCATAAGGCAAATCATCGGGGGCCAGCATTGATCCGTCAGCGTCAAAGAAGAAAAGGGGCCGACTGAGGAAGTACTCGCAGGATGGCAACATTGCGCTGGGTCTACTGCCTATGCCGTTCTCAACATCTTCCGCCGCGAATCATCGGGAAGAAACAACCGGGGCCCCCACCGGCACAGGCCACGCATCTTTCTTGGAGACTTCCCTGAAGAATCACATTGGCCACCCATCCGGTCTTGAGGAAGCAGGTCGACGCTTTAGGTAAGGCATTGGATTTTGTTGATTCTATTTGCCTGTGTTTTGATTTTATGGATGGTGTTCATTTTAGAGAGATAAACTGGTTTTCCGGGAGCTTGGTGTCGGATTCACCCTGTATATGATTTTGGAGATGGCCGGCGAGGTAAGCGATTGAATTTTATTTATTAGAATGAAATCGGCAGTCTAAACTTCTTTCTCTTTTTCTCTGGGTTGGTCGATTGACTCTGAACAGATGAAGATTCTGTTCAAAGTCTCTGGTCGTCGTTTGTTGAACTTTTTGAATTCCTTTGTCTGGTCATGATTATCTGTTGACGCGCAAGTTCACGGATTATGGACTTTTCTTTGCAGTCTCTGGTCTTACAAAAGTAGGCTGCACATAGTTTTTTCTATGCAAAGCAAACCAATCTTTATTCTATCCTTTAATTATGTCATGAACGCTTTTTTATCTCTTTTCCACTTTCCCTCAATAAATGGCAGAAGGATTTCTCTTCAAAGCGGTGCTTCTGCATGTGGAGGAGCAACAGGATTGGAAGCCCGCAGTCAGAGATTGGCTTGGAAAGCTGAGTAACGTCATTTTTTATGCAGATGAGTTTCTGGATACTATTTCTGTGACAAGGAATAATGACTAAGGATAAGCACGCAAAAGAGGTTTGTATTTTCTTTTCCAAATGAAACAAACTTGCCTTTGATCTTAAAATGAGCTATAAGATTTAGATGATTCGAGAGACATTAGATGCCATGGCAGCCAATATGAATATTTTCAATCGGAGTGCCATGAAGAGAGTTTAGGTATGTGGAGAGGTATAATGCTGCTTCTTCTTTTTTTTTGCATCAAGCAAAAGTCTTTGGCCAGAGAATGATGAGGAAGTAGTAATAGGACTTGTGATAAACTCCAACGATGAAGAGATTGTTTCAATCCTTCCTATTGTTGGTATGGGTGGCTTAGGAAAGACTAAAATAGCTCAACTCATATTTAATGATGAGAAAATCCAAAGAAAAATTTGAGCTAAAAACATGGGTGTCTTTGATCCTTTCAATGTGAAAAAATATTGTTGAAAAGGTATTAGAATCTACAACAAAGATGGAGTTAGAAATTATTGAAATGGATAAACTAGTTGATAATCTTCAAAATGGAATTGATGAAAAGTAATACTTAGTTGTATTAGATGATGTGTGGAATGTGGATCATGAAAAAATGGTCTAACTTGAAAAAACTATTGATGGTTGGTGCAAGAGGTAATAAAATATTAATTACCGCACCAATGGTAAGGTTGCAAAGATTATGCATCCAAATCCATATCATTTAGAGGGTTTAAAGGAACATGCTTCACAGGTTTATTTAAGCACATGACTTTTATAGATGAGAGCATGCCACACTATTCAAGTATTGGTAAAATGAGAAGGGAATCTTCAAAAGTTATGTAGGTTGACTTTTGTTAGTTTCTATATGGTAGGTTGACTGTGTTTGAGACCATAGATGTTCAAAAGCTCCTCAATTTCCTGGTGGATTATTTTTGGCTATTTAAAAGCCCCTACAACATAATTTGTTAATTAATCTTTGGATATAAGTGGTTGATTTTCACGTTAGCAAAAGCTCCGTGAACTTTAATTCAATTTACAATAAATCTGGAGATCCATTAAGTATTGTTACCAGCAATATGAATTTCGTGCTAGTGGAAGTACTCTCTACAGATATTAGCAACACCAAATGATGCCTTTATTCTTCTTGTACATTTTCCAAACATGAAGTTTACAGTTTGTGCTTCTCCTAGCAGATATTACTTCTAGTAACAATGATATGGTTTCTTTCTTGTATATTCAATTGTAATTATATTCATAATAAGGTAATGCGAAGTTGTTTCCTTTGTTTTGGCATAGCTAAATTTTCATAGGGATGCATCATTGTAATTATTATTTTCTGAAGAGATACTTGTGATATTTTTCTATGATAATAGGATATTTGTTGCTTCTTTTTTTTTTTTTTTTTTTTCTTGTTTGGATGGGAGGGTATTATGTCACATTAAAAGTATGAGGGTAGGTTATTGGCATCATAAGTGATAAGCTTTACTTACTTAATACTTTAAAGTTTTGGCATGAGCTTTTTTACTTTAACATAGTATCAAAATCCAAGTTTTTTCCTTGACACTCTTATGAGTCCAACATATGACATCATTGATAGCCCAATATTTGTCTATCATGGTAATGGAGAGTGTTATGGTGTGAATTATCTTGCATTGTCAAGGCATGTTTTTGTGAAATTGTTTAAATTAAATAAGTTTTCTCTAACTTATAAGTTAGCTTTTGGGTTGAATTTTAAGTTTTTTAATATTGTATCAAAGCTAGAAATGAGTTTTGCTTTATAATCCTTTGAACTTGGGAGTTAGGCTTTTATTCATGTGTAGTGCTTGTGTCAACATGTATGTAAGAAAAAGTATTAAAGATAAGTATTGTTCTACATTATAATTATGAGGTTTTATTACCTAATGTCTTTAAATTTTGAAATAAGCATTCACGCTTTAATTTAAAGGAAATGTGGAGGGAAAAGGAAGTTTGGATAAACCATATGTTTTGAGATTGGATTTAGGCATTAACCATTTTAAAGTTGTCTTAATCTTCACTTCATACTCCATTTAGTGCATAAAAATTTAAGGATAATATAAATTGACAAGTTAAATTGTTTAAACATGATATTAGAAGTCAGTGCATAAGCCTCAATAGTTTACACCCTTTAGCCCATGCAACAAGGGCTTGCAAACTGTCAATCCGGTTCCCTATCCCTAAAGCACCTTGTTGAAAGGGAAAGCTCATGTTGAATCAACTAGGATGAACATGATCTGTGACAAGCTCATTTAATACAATATTAGAAAATATTTAACTTAATTTGTGAATGTATGTTATTGTTGGAACATCTAAAAAGCACTTGTTTGCTTGGACATCTTGCTGAGTCTTCTTTATTGAACAACATTTGAGAACCATATCACATTGATATTGATTAGTACCCATATTTTTGTTGTATTATTTAAGGTGAAGAAGTGTTGCACGTTATACTGCCATGTTAGAAAATTTATTTTTCCCCAAAAGCCAACTTATGAGTAAATAAGACTTCATTATAAAGAGAATTTTCAAATAAAATTTAGATAGTATGGGACTTATGCCATTATTTACCACTTCATAAAAAAATAAAAAATAAAAAGAAAAAGGTGGCTATGTCCACTTTGATTTAGCCCAAGCAAAAGAATTTGTATTTATTTGACCTAATCGGAAAGACATGAATCCGCATTCTTCATGTTGGACATGTCTTTCCAAGTCAACAGGAGTCATCCAAAAAGCTATGTTCACAAACATTGAGGTTACAATCGTTGTGAACCTATTTATCATGGATTTGGACGGAATGCATTTGGCTTTTGCGTGGGACCTTGAAATCGAACCTTTCCCTTGGTAAGCTTCCCAACAAGCAAATGTGTTTAATGATTGTAGTTTTGGTGGTGATTTTGTCGTATGTAAGTGGTTTTCAAATCACTAGCCACTATCTCTCTTTACTTTTCTCTTTTTTGCACAAATTGACTTAAATGTTTATTGAGAAAAGCTTTACTTTTCTCTTTTCTGCACAAATTGACTTAAATGTTTGTTGAGAAAAGCTTGCCTTTTGAACACTTCTAATGTTTTTTGAGACTTTTGCTTTAATGTTGTCTAAAGGTGATCAAAAGGCAAGCTTTTCTGCACAACTTAACTTAAATGTACTTAAATATTTGTTACATGGAGTCATCTACCAACCTTTCAATGATTTTTTGATCAACATGAATATACTCTAGAATGGCAATTATTTCTTAGCTTAAGTCATTAAAAAAAACTTGATAGAGATGATCAGTTATAAAAAAAATTACTATTTTTTTCTTGAGTAATGTGTCAATCAACATAATCATCGATTAGGGAATGTTTTTATGGAATATGATGGACAAAGAGCTTTTATTATATATCTCAAAATTGTGGATTCAATACGCAATAACCAAAAAGCAAGTGAAGGGATAAAAAAGTAAGAAGCTAGTTGTCTATTAACAATATATGCAACTTAATAATACATTTGTTAGAAGTAAAAGAAAAGATAAAAAACCAAACAAGATGAGAAACAAGCTAAATGTCAATGAGAAAACTCAAGAAAATATTATTGGAATATCTAGTGAACAAAAACAGCTTGTTATATACCTTCTCTCTAATTCTTTCTTATTGTACAACGTTTGAGAATCATATGGCCCTAATAGTAATCAATATGCATATTTCTATTTCATTATTCAAAATGATTAAAGACATTTTTGTTAAAAGTAACTTTCATAGAAAGTATACAAATTGAGAAATCAATAACTTCATAGCATTGGTTCTCCATTTCCACGTTTTCCAAAAGGGCCAATGTTTAAAAGAGGGAAATGTGGATATGCATGATGTCTTAGTCTTCATTAACTACCAAAGTCAATGTATGACACTATCAAATTGGAAACAAAGCCATTCATCAGCACTGAATTAGAAGTTAAATGATTGATGTTTCATATATTAGGCATGATATGTTTTTAGTTTGTGGGAGATCATGAATTTGAGACACAATGAACTAGAACAAAACATTAGAAGAAAAAAGATTAGGTCAAAATAAATATATTTCAAATTGAGAATCAATTTTTTGTTAACTTGTTATTAGGTAACATTAGGTGGTTGTTAACTGGATGATAGTTGGTTGTTAGTTAGGTTTTAATCAAGCAGCTAATTTATCTGTTTATTTTTGTAACTAAATAAAATTTTTTATTTATTTTCAACAGTAGTAAAAGCAATTTTGCTTAATCTACTAAATATTAAAAAGTATCCATAAAATTCATAGAGTCAAGAATAAGAGGACAAATTCTTGACCTCATGCACCATCCTTAAAAGTTAATGATTTGCTAAAAGAAAGAAAAAGAAAAAGAGAGAGAGAGAGGGGAAAACTAGTTATGTCTACTTCTTTGATTTAGAAAATTTGGCGTAGTTGAGAAGGCAAGAATCTGCATTCTTGACAATCCTGTGAATGCCGACATATTTTTCCAAGTCAACAAAAGTCATATATAAAGCTACGGCTAAAACCATTCACATTGTCACCGTGTTGGAGGGGAAAGAATCTGAATTTTACATGGGGCCTTCGAAATGGACTTTGCCCTTAATGTGTCCATCAACAAGCTGTTTTGATTACAGCTGAAGT